>JAUBOC010000181.1:24349537-24366261 GCA_032275365.1 Anablepsoides cearensis | reverse complement strand
TAAATCCATAACACAAACAGCTTTTCTGACATTATTTAAAACATTAGATAGATTATATAAACTGTAAAATATTAATATTAACTGGGTTGATATTATTATTAATAGTTTTAATGATTTCTACATCGTCAGTCCTTTTTATCTGCTCTGTTGTCAACATGTACAGTAATGGTAAATCCAGACTGTTGCTCGTTTAGCGTTAGCCGTTAGCTTCACCAGCCGATCACACAGTCACGTGGTTTTTGCACACTCCAGCTGTTCTATATAAACTCCTTGGAATTCCCTATGTTGTGGGACAGTTTTTTTTGGCATACACACCAACTTGTGGGGATCTAATGCTACTTATGGGGACCTGACTGGCAGAGGTCAATAAAGTACATGAAAAAATAACTAAGTAAAAGTAAAATTACATGAACAGAAAATGACTTTGGTAAAAAAATAAATATCACTGATGAGAAAAATAATTATGTAAAAGTCATAAAACTGTTCACAAAAATTGGGACAATTAAAGTAAAAGTACTTTTGCACACTCTATAAACTGTTGAATTTACTGAACCAAACTGGTTCCACTAAACCAGTTTGAGTAAATTGAGCGATATGTATATATTATTTGTTCAATTTACTAAACTAGGCTTAATGGAGCCAGCTGACATGACTTTGCTGAGTAAATTCAACACTTCATTTTTTAGAGCAGAAACATCTTTCAAAATGAGTTTCAACATATTTAATTTTGTAACGAGTAACTAGGTGTTACATTTTAAAGTAAGGAAGTAAAAGTATCATTTTTAGTTGTTAAAATGTATCATTAAAAAGCTGTTAAAATGTAATGAAATAAAAGTAAAAGTAGTTATTTAAAAATTAATTGATAAAATTACAAATCCTCAAAAAGAAACTACTTAAGTAATGTAATAAAGTAAATGTACTTAGTTACTATAAACCCCTGCTGACTGGTACTAATGAGGACCTAGGTCTAGTCCCCATAAAGGGAAACACTGTTGGTGGGTCGGGGGTTACACTGCAAAAAATTTCAGTCAAACCAAGTTTTAAAACCTTATATTCAGCCAAAAATTCTTCTTGATCTTGTTTGAGACTGATTTACTAAACAAGAACTGATTGTGTCAGAATAATAATCTTGTTTTCAGAATGTGTTAGATTATTTGTCCTGTTAGCTTGAAAATTTGACTCAAATTAAGTCAAAAATTTCTGCCAATGGAGTAAAAAATTTTTACTTGGTAAGATTCTTGAAATACTTGATTTGACTCAATTTTCCTTATTTCAAGACTTTTACCAAGTAAAATTTTCTTACTCCATTGGCAGAAATTTTTGACTTAATTTGAGTCAAATTTTCAGGCTAACAAGACAAATAATCTAACATTCTGAAAACAAGATTAATATTCTGACACAATTAGTTCTTGTTTAGTAAATCAGTCTTAAAACAAGATCAAGAAGACTTTTTGGCTGAATATAAGGTTTTAAAACTTGGTTAGAAAGACCGTTTTTGCAGTGTAAGTTTAGGACTAAGGTGTGAATTGAGTTTAGGTTAGTTTTAGGGTCAGGTAGGTTAGAGTTAGGGTTTGTGGTCAGGTTTAGGCTGTAGAAAATAATGGAAGTCAATGACTGGTCCCCATAAAGACAGCTGTACCAGATTGTGACCACGAATTGGGACAGCCTACGGCGCGGGGCAGTGACGTAAGCGGACAACAAATGCACCCCACGTTGGCTGCAGCTCATGAATTGAGACACGACCAGAAACAAGGAAAAGTCAGAATTCAAATAATATTGTTTCCATAAACAAATACCAGAAAGTTTATTTTATTGAAGAATTTTCCCTTTGATGTCACTTCCTGTTTCAACTTCGCTGAGCCTAATTCAAAAGAAACTAAGCCATGTTTGTGACCAAATGCTTTAAAATCACTTGCGTGGCACCAGATTTCTCTAATATAAAGATGGTTTCTTTGACTTTTTTTGTGTTTGAAGGATCTGCACCTCGCAGCCACTTTACAGTCATTATAACAGCACAGTTCAGGCGTCTGATGTTATTTTTACAGAAACATCAGCAGACCCGACGTCTGATTACAAAATGTTTTGTATTGCGCAATTTACCTCCAGGCGTGAGCAGAGAGCTAACCACTCGGAGTCGAATCTGCAGAAAATGTCTTTGCCACAACAAATGGTGCACATTAGCGCCGCCCGTGACTCAAACGCAACAGACAATTGTTATGAGCTCCTGTGAAACTGGAGTGTGTGGTCCTCTCGTGCTTCACAATTAAATACGTATTTCAGTGAAAACGCTGCTAGTTTAACTGCGGTATTTATTCCAAATGGACCTCACAGAGGAGGAAGCCACTGATGAATTACAGGTATTTACTGTGACAGCCTGTGGATTTCCTAGTCACAGACTGTGCCAGAGTGTGTGTGTGTGTGTGTGTGTGTGTGTGTGCGTGCGTGCGTGCGTGCGGCGGCTTTGTGTGATATTTCTGGCTGCGTGACTCACCGGCAGCACTACAGCAGACCTGGCCAGGCTTACATAAATAATACTATGTCAGACACAAGTTCATGCACAGTGATGGATCCGGGCCTCAGGGCTGCTGTGAATCCTGTGTTTAAAGCTCCACAACAGCCCTGTTTATTGCTTAGCAACAAAGCAGGACTTGGTAACGTGGACAAAAATAAGCCTTTGTCATATTTGCTAAAAGTGTCACAATGCCCTCACACTGATACACGACACACACACACACACAATGAGGCTCTCCTGGTGCTTTTAAAGCCAGGAGCCGGGAGGAGTCAGACCGCCACCTGTCAATCAAGCAGTGTGGCTGCAGCACAGCAGAGAGGGACATGAATGACTTATATACAAAGTACTTTGTTACTTTCTTTAAACAGAAATTTTAGACAACCTCGTACTTCTACTCTTTATGTTTTTATGCAAATATCAGTACTTTCTACTCCAGGGTTATTCAACTAAATCACTCAGGGTGTGTGTGTAGAGGGGGGGGTGGGGGTGCTTCTTGTGCCTGGTGATGGTAGGTAAAACACTGCCGCATGTAACAGAACAAGTATCTTTTTCTCAGACAGCCGGTTTGGATGTTATCAGTCCATTAAATGGATGTTATTAGCAGTTATCAGTCCAATAGAATGGCTTCAGACTGTCCAGTCTGCCCCCTAGTGGGTTGCCAGTGCCATATACTTCCGGTCTACTTCATCGTAGCCCAGGTCATTTTCTCTAAAGTTAACCTTAGTGACTTTATGCCTCATATTAACCAGATTAGTGACTTTATGCCTCATATTAACCAGATTAGTGACTTTATGCCTCATGCTAAACAGCTAACAGTCTGAAGCCATTGTATGGGACGGAGAACCCACTAGGCGGCACAGTGGGGACAGTCTGAAGTCAGTCTGAAGCCATTCTATGGGACTGATAACGGCTAATAATGTCCATTTAATGGATGATAACATCCAAAGCGGGTGAATCAGAGCTGTAAAGTAACTAAATATAAATACTTTGTTACTGTAAATAGAATTTTTGGGTCTAACGGTTCAATATATTTTTTTGATACAAAAAGGAGAAATATCCATGATCTTCTTAAATTGTAATTTATTGAAATTAATTATGAACATTTGTTTAACCTCAAAAGGACAGTTTTTAAATTAAATGTTGCTGAAACAACAAGTTTCTCAGTGGATCTGCGCTCCACAATGCAGCCTAGGTGGAGTAGTCGAACACAGATCCACTGATCCTTCAACACAGAACCTCTTTGGAAGACAATTTTTTTTAAATATATTAAAAATTTGATACAAGTGCGTATTGAACCTAAAGCACTACGGTTCAATACAGATACATGTTGCACCCCTAGTTTTTATAGTATTTCAACACTGGGATAAAAGGGGGTTAGCAAAATGCAGAGTTGTAAAGTAACTAAGTACTAATAAGTACAAATACTTTGTTACTTCTACTTCTTACAATTTCACACAATTATCTGTACTTTTTACTCCTTACATTTTGAAAAAGACAAGAAGTAGAAAGTTGTTACTTTTATTTCATTTTTTGCTTGTTTTCATTCCAGCATGTTATTGTAAAAAATAAATACTATTCATATAAACTGTGCCTCCAATAGAGAGAATTTAACTGTGGTTGAATGAGAAGTATAAATATATTCTGATACCGTATTAGTTTGTACACAAACAAATCATGTCACACTCCAGCTGGACATAATCATTAAAATAAAAGTACAGTACTTAAGAAGTATTTGTATTTCATGAATTATATTATTACATTTGTCTGTAGCCCTCAGATAGATTTTCATTTTGTGGAAAAGTTTTGTTCAGCCTTGATATATGTATATAAACTGAAACAGCTGGACTAGTGCATCCTAAATTTAACATAAATTAATCATTTTAATACAATGTAGTCATTTCTGTATTGTTTTGGTGAGGTCACCTCCTAATAAATGTCATTACAGAAAATCCAACTGCTCATTTTAAATCAATACTTTTACTTTTAATACTAAAGTACAAAATTATCAAATACTTTAAGACTTTTACTCAAGTAATATTCCTAAAAAAGACTTTAACTTTTACCAAAGTAATTCTTTGGTAAGATACTTTTTCTCAAGTATCAGTTTGTAGTACTTTATACACTGGGTTTACTTTGTAAAATCTATTGCATTGAAATGTAAAATTTTAATTTAAAAAGTATTTAAAGAAACGCAAAAACATAAAATAAACCCCCCCCCCACCAAAAAAATAAAGAAAAAAAATAAAGAAAAATATATATTTTATATATATTCATTGGCAAGCCTCCTTTTGAATAGTGCTGTTCTACTCCTTACAATTTAAAAACATGAAAAGGTTTTTAATTTCTTTAATTTTTAAATTGTTTTCATAAAAACTAAAAATAAATAAATAAAAATTGTCATGCCACACCTTGGCAGGATTTAGCAGACGATGTCTGTGGCTGAGTTATACTATATGCAGCTGAATCAGGTAAACCTTTCAACATTAACATTTTAAAACAACATTAAAGTCATTATTGTCTTTAGAAATTATTATTTTTTTGGGTGGTGGGGTTGTGCACTATAGACCCCTGTGGCACAACCTGTTTTTTTCTTTACATAACTTTTACTTTTATACTTTAGGTAGTTTTAAAACCACTATTCAAGCAAGAAGCTTAAGCTGATACTTCACTTCTAAAAGGTATGTTAAACCCAATTACCTATACTTCTGCTTGAGTAATGATGAATGGGATGAATGTTTTTGTCACAAAACCTAAATAATTTTAGATTCTGCTTTAGACCCTCCTTTTTGATTCATTCCTCTGTACTTACAGTTGTGTTCCTGATCAACAAAAACTGCACCAGCATCTGATCTAAATCTATGATAAAACAGGTTAAAATGCTTTGATATATTGCTTTTTTTTATTAATTTATGGGGATTCCTGAGGAGGAAGATTTTGTTAGGGGGGAAACTCAAATGGGAGAATGACTTTTTCACAGAGGAAAAATTCTAATGAGGGAAAGATTCTGTTGTGGAAAATTTATGTAGGAGAACGTTTTTGTTCTCACACAGGGTAAGATTTATTTGGGAAAAGATTCTGTTAAATGTAGGAAAAAAACTCCCAAACTCCTTTATTCATTCATCTTTTTCTTAGCTTCTTCTTGACAATAAATCTTTTATTATTGGAAAGCCTGTTAATTCCCCTTTTAAATAATGTCACATTTGTAAGGAACATGGATGAGGACCATCAGACTGAAGAACAGATTTTTACTGAACTCTACCCCCTGCTGACCCCCCCCCACTAATTCATCCATTATATTGTGCACTGCTCAATGGTTTTAACTGTATTATTGTTGCAACTATTTCATCTTCTGCCAACTTGTTTTACTCAAATCTAAAACATATCACACTATTTATGCAGCACACTTACTGATAAAAGCATTTCTGTAGATACCAAACTGTTTTTTATGGCTCTGTACTTGTGCAATGACAATAAAGTTAAATTTAATCTAATTGTAGGATGAGTATGTGGGTTGTGCACATGATAAATTAGCCAAATCTCTGCCAAACAGCTTATTTTGCTGTTGATATTGACGCTTGTTTTGAGCTTCTGGTCCCCCCAGGTGTTGCCCCTCTGGTGCCAGGTATAAGATTTATTGCCAAGAGTTGTTGTTACAACAAAGAAATCATCAACCAAACACTAATTTCCTTACTTTTTGTGCTAAAAACAAGTCTGAAACAGTAAAACTAGATCAGAACAACAACATAAGTCATTAATTCAATCAGATTTGTATTTATGAATGTAAAATATCTTTATTTAACTTTTTCAAAATGTGTTTTAATAACAGAAATTCTCATCACTGTGAATTTGAATACTATTCACAAATAGGAATTAGTAGTAATTTTCAAATCAAAACCAGCAAAAACCAGAACCAGAAACAGGCCCGTTTCAGATTCTGTCTTCTTATCCACAACCAAGCAACTTTATACTTTTTTCTTTTTTTTTTTTCTTTCTTTTTTTTTTTTACACATTTTGGGTCGTTGAGATCTTAACAAGCAGCTGTCCATTAGTGAATCAAAAACTGAATCTGAGATGTCAAGTCAGGTGTGACTGAACAACAACCATCACACATCATACCTAAATACTCGGAAAGTAAAACCAGAACAGAAAAGGAAAAAAAAAAGTTTGCAGTTAACACAAAAAAACAAAGATCTCATCAGAAACACTTGACAAATAATCTGTATATCATTCTTTAGTTGTACAAAATCAAAAGTGTCTCTTTTTTTCTCTCCTTTTTTTCATGGTAACACGTGAGAAAATGATGTTTTGTTTTGGCAACATCTTCATTTCAGGAGTTGGACAAAAATAAAATCAAGTAGTATAACATAAGTCACCGAACAATATTACTTTTTTTCCTTTTTTTGCACCCAACCCCTCCCACCCACCCCCACACACAAAATGTATTTATATATGATATTGCATGATAAAATGATAAGAAATCAATGAAACGCCCATGACATTTACATAACCCACAAACTTTGTGTTTGCAGCTTAAAGTTTGAAAATTACTGACTCTTAACACCATTTCAGGCTTTTTTTCACATCCTTAAATAATCCCAGAATTCTAGATTAAGGTGAATTCAGCTTTGTGTTCAAATTGCTAAATGATAATCATAATAATTAAAAAAAGAAAATCATTTTTTAAATTTAAAAATATCAAAATGATCCCAAAAATCAGGATAAATGATGATGCTTAATTGGTTTGTATGCTTTTGCCTTGAAACTGCATTGACCTCATGTCTGCAAAGAACCCACCTTGTTTCAGAGCTCAGTATCGATAAGTAGAATTTAGTAGAAAAAAACTACTGTCACTACTTGTTTTGCTGGTTCTGCACCATGTCAGAATTAAATCAAGAGTTCTTAGAGGCACCTGGAGTGGTACAAATATGTGCTCATCAGGGTTAAGGTAATAGCAGTTCCTTATTAAGGTTCTTTTTTTTTTCTTCAGTTCATTGTCAAGTTCTCAGGAGCAGAGTACCCGGAGAGAGGAGCAGGTCAGTGATCACACAGGTACTGATTCTTGAAAGCCTCACACAACCATTTTCGGCTTTAGGGCTTTTTTTTTTACTGTATTTCCTCTGTGTTGATATTTCATGAAATGTGTCCTGGGCCTGTGAAAGTATCAACATATGATAGATGCCTTCTACAGGAGATGATTCATTACCGACAAGACTGCCGGAGACGTTACCCACTGCCTCATGCAGCTTTAGGTATATATGTAGCAATTCTTCTCAAATAATCACATACACATCAAAAGCAGAAATGTGGGGTTCACTTTATCAAGTGGATGAGGTCTGGCGCAGATGTTTGTTCTATTGTTTTAAGGTTAAATACAAACTCATCTTGAATGAGGGCCCAGCACTTCTACACTAAGATCGTTGATAGATGCAGGCCGGGGGGGTCTGTGCAGAGCCTGCATGGACAGCATTGTTAGGTTCAACATGAGGGCTGTTATTATATTGTCTTAAAGGCCCAAATTGGAAAACCCGCTTTTTTCTATTCTATTTATCAAAACGATGTCAAAGTGCCGCTCTTCTTTTTGATTTGCTTGTTTATTTCCTTATGAGCCTTTAATACAGTACTTTATTGACAGCTTCCTGAGAGTTAGCTAGCTACCGTTCTAAAAACTACACGTTACATGTAGCTATCTGCTCTTCATAGGTAAAAAGTGTAGGAATTCACCAGTAAGCCATCCAGAATAACCAGCACAGCCAGTCTCATTTTGGTTTTTTAGACATCTTTTGTTTGATTTTGACCAATTATTTAGGTTTAGATTGTTAATTAAATACTTTTTATGTACAGTAAGAGTAAATGTGTTTGATACTTTGATTTGTCCACAGTAAATGTGTCAAGGGGATTGTTATTTTAGTTTTATTTTTCCTGCAGTGGGTAAAAATCACAATTCCAGATTGCAGAATCAGGGAGGAAATCCCACCAGGGAGCCAAGCTAACTGCTAATCAGAGCAGAGCAAACGTCTGAAAAGTTTTTTGGAGGCTGAAGCGTACATTCTAAAAAATATTTGTATATCTTGTATACAAAGGTTTCCCCACCAAACAAAGTCCTCAGTAATCCAGGTAGAAAAATAAAAAATTAGTAGGTCCTCTGGACGGGTTCTTCTTTAATGAAAGTTTGTCTCTCCTCCAAGAGACTTTTTCATTCTGAGGAGCTTCAGGTAAACTCAACCTTATAAGCACTGCCTCCACGGTGGACAAACAGGTTTAACGTAACACTGGCCTGATGATGTAATTCTTCTGTGTTGGACCATTTTTTGAACAGCAGCTGCTTAGTTATACATCAGGGAAACAAAGCAGCCACTTCATTAAAGAAGAACCTGTCCAGAGGACCTACTTATTTTTGATTTTTCAACCTGGATTACTGAGATGCATCAGGACAAAGCAGCCACTGTTCAAAAGAATGGACCAACACAAAAGAGCTACATCATCAGGCCAACAACAGGTCACTCCTTCAGAGATGAAGATGTTCTCATCCTTGATAGAGAGGAACATTGGTTTGAGAGAGGAGTAAAGGAAGCAATTTTTGTGAAGAAAAACCGTCCACCATTAAACAGAGGTGGATGCCTTCATGTCCAGTTGTCCTCCTCCTACAATGCTGTTATTGACTCAGCCCCCTGTGAGCAAAAGGTGATAATCAGGACACTAACAATAGTCAGGTGGTTGGGGCACATGACCCTCTATGAACAATAGGTGATGATCAGGGAACTAATGACCTATTGTTTGGCTGATGGTCCTCTTTTGCATGTGACTAACCTGTTTGTCCACCATGTGGAGGCAGTGCTTATAAGGCTGAGTTTACCTGAAACTCTTCAGACTGAAGAAGTCTCTTGGAGGAGAGACGAAACTTTTCATTAAAAAAGGAACCTGTCCAGAGGACCTAGTCATTTTCTTTTGAAAGTCTATGTTGCACCATTATAGCTGCACAATTTGCTGCATTTTACACCAGTTCTGGTCTCATCTAACTTATCAGTGTAACAAGTACTGACCTAGAATTTGGTTTGTTAGTATCTGAGACTGATCCTCACCACATACTCTGAACGCTAACAGATCACTTTGTTTCAAACTGTTTCAAATTAACGTTTTGGAGTCAACTCTGCTTCTTAGCAAAAATATCTCATTAACCACTGAAAACATTTTATTGACATTTTCATGGAATATACATTAGATATACCTCTACAACTGATTACCTCTGAGCACCAGTTCAATCCAAGGCGGCCACCACAACTAGCTAACCTTAGAAAACACAAAACTGCCAAAAAAAAATGTCAATTTTACAGATGTTGTGCTAAAACTGGATGTGGATCGTAGCTGAGAACGAGTCACAATCCAAACTGCTAGTGCTACTTACCGGGCAAAATCTTTGCTTTAAACTTTGCCATTGACTGTTGGAGTTAACCCTGTTTGCGATAAATCCATGAGTAAAAACATGGCAGACGCAAAGCCACCCCAAGACCGCTGGTAGAGCTCTCACATTTAAACGTGACACTTTAAGCCACAACGTTTAGCAGTTTATGCCATAAGATTAGAACGTGATGAACTGTTTAAAAACAAAGGATCAAACATCTCATATTTGCAAAAGTAATGCCCAGTATAAAGCTAGCCAGCAGGTTTGACACATCTGGTGAAATCAAGTTTCAGTGAGCGTAAACACTCACTGGACCTTCAGAATCCATGCTATGATGCGGGGCTACATTGGCGCTGTAGGGTCTAATACAAAATGAACGAGCAGTAAACTGGGGTTACTAGAGTTTGAATGGTTTTAGTTGGTGAAAACACAGCTATTTCTGCCCCTGGTGTTAAAACTGTTAGATTGGCCCCCTGGGAGAAATCATTTGTTATTTTAGCGCTACATGTAGAGCTAACAGGGATAAATGAACCATCTTCTAAAACACTGACTTAAAAAAAAAGAAATGTCTCTTAAGGAGCGCATCCTCAACAGCCTGTGACAAGGATTTACGTAAACTATAACACACTATAAGAATTATTAACCAGACTATACTTTCTATAACATGGATCATGTTGTGAATCAGCTAAAATACTTCCTTCAAAAGGTTTCCAGTAGGATTGTACCTTTCCTTTGCCTGTCAGTTTCTCACATGACAACAATTATCCGTGCACACAGCTAATTTCCTTCCTGTCATGACTTAACCCAAGCTTTGGGAGTCTCGGTTACAGTACGTCAGCCTGGAGTGCTGCTCTGGGAGGGATATAAGTCCCACGGTGGCCTGGATTACAGTAGCCCACTTTGTCAGCTTGTCGGGGTAGAACCCCCACTCGTCGCTGGAATCACAACAATCAGCGCCGCAGGTGGAGACTGGATGGAGTCACAGCCTACGCATTAAAAAACTGCTGGGTTATTTTGGAAAACTCAAGGTTAAAGCTTGTTGGCCAATTTGGTTTGACCAAATATTGAATCCAAAGGTTTTTAAGGGTCAAAGCTGAGCGGCTTCTTTCTTTACAGCCACGTTTTAAAGTTGACCAAATCTGAACTGACTGGATCTCTGCTTTGTCTCTTTGTTGGCAAAATATTTGCAGAACCATCGGTTAGACTTTGGCTGTATCCAAAACGAGAGGCCAGGTCCTCCGAAGGCCGAGTTCGTCAGCCGCTTACGTCACAGCGCTGCAATGGAGGCTGTCCAAAACCTAAGACTCCTCCGATGCGGCCAACAAATGCGTCCTTCCTTTGGCCCAAATTGAAGGATTGGTCTGATGGATCCTTCCCGGCCCACCAGATCCCATAATGCATTGTGGGCCGACCAGAGATTTTTTTATGCTAGTAATGGTGCAATAAGCGAGAGAAAGGAATACGTTTTAAATAAAAAATATGGCAGTATAAAAACTAAAATTTTCAAGCGGTTGTGTTGTTAATACTTTTATCATTTGTATAAACATGTTTTTAATATTATTTTTATCAGGAAAAAAAAAGGACGGGAGACTAGACCATCCAATTTCACAGCCGTTTTTTCCGGTCTTTGCGGTCTACCGAGGACCCGGCCCACATAGACCGGGTCCTTCAGATGACCCGGCCTCCCGTTTTGGACCCGCCTATAATAAAACCTCAAAAAGGGGGTGCAAATTTACAAGTTGACCGAATTCAAGATGGCTGCCACGACTGATAATTTCATGTTGCAGCAGCTGAGCATCATCCTCAATAAACTTATGGCAAAAACTGTTGGAGTCGCACCAGTTTCTCTGTTAACAAAATATCTCACCAATTAATACTTGAAGTCAAACCAAGTCAAGATGGCAGCCGCAGCTTTTTGACCTTAGCCTACGCTAAAATGGTTACTCCTCAGTGAATATTACAGATGCTGAGCTAAAATTTGTTGTGGTAGCAGCTGACAGTCGTTCACAACAAAAAGTCCTAACAAATCAGAAGAGATGATAATATTGCATGAGACTGCAATAATGTTATTTTCACTCTTTCTGGTGATTTTAGTCTAAAATCATGGCATGAGAAAAGGTGGGTGTTATAGCCTCCCTTTAAGGAATGCTAGGCCTTGATGTTTTTCCTGCTTTTTCCACATTAGCGGAGCGTATGCTTTGTTATAATCGGTACAAAGGGTGGCTCTCCCGCCTGTGATTCTGCGAGCAGCGTTGCTTCGTCAAAGAGGCAGATAAGTGACATCACCTTAAGACAATGCAGCACTTGGGGCCGACTCCAGCTGTCGTTTTCTCACAGCCTTAAGACATCTGTAGAGTAAACTGACCACTGTACGCTGGAACCATGAACTGGAGTAAACTGCACACTTGTGACAGGAGCAGGGAGATGGTACAAAGGTGGTGAGCCGAGTAGAAAAGAAAAATTTAAAAAGCGAGAGGATTTAAAAATTCAGTTTCTGAAAGCTGCAGCTAAATCAAACTGACAACAAACTGGAGAGTACAGCTTCTTATGAGGCCGTGTTGATGCAGGAGGAGTTTCACGATTGCTCTGACTCGTCGTACTCTTCTTTTATCCAGCTATGATCATTTTATTTCATTTTTTTAAAATAATGCTGTCTCTCAAAATCAGTCGTGAAGAGTTGTCGAAACACATTGAGTCTGCACGTACTCAGGTTCCAGCACAAAAAACACAAAAAACCGAGGGTAGAAGTACTATACTCAAATGCATTGGAGTCAGATGAGGTTTCGTCATCGGCTGTTCTAGTCAGCAGTAATGCTATTTACATTGTTCTGTATGTACAGTAGAGAATCTCCCAGAGATGTTAAGTTCTGTAAAGCTGCAATGGGGTACTCCTTTAAATTCCTCACATTTAAAAGTCCTTAGATGAAGAGCCATACGAGTCCCTGTTGAAAGTGTTGTGATTGAGTAAAGATGACTTTCTGCCGTGTCGCAGGTCTGGACTCGAACCGTGCCAAGTCACCGCCGACCTGCCGTCTACACAGCACTAACTGAAAGTCAATGATTCGCAACACTTTTAAAGAAAGAATTCAAGAATGGACGTTATGGTTCTTCATCGTAAGGGTTGGATTTCTCACACAAATCAAGACTTTAAATACAGTAAATATTTTTTTTTATCATAAAGGTATTTGTTGAGAAAGTGGAGTGTTAAATGCACTGTACAAACTTGTACAGTATTTTTTTTTCAAAATATAGTTTTTTTTTATCCTCATGTTTTTTTTTTTTTATCTTACAGATCCTGTACACTTCTGCATTGAGATCGGGTGATATCCTGATCATTAGAGATGAAGAAAGAAGAATAATAAAGGGAGAGGAGAAAGAGTAGAAGAGGAAAAAGAAAGACAGGAGTTATTCAGTGCCATTGTTGCCCTCAGTGAAGACGCTGCACGCCGTAACGGGGCTCTCTTCTGTCTCGAACCTCAATCTGAAGACGACACAGACAGAAAACAGTCATTACTGGACTGATTAGTCAAATAAATGAACAATTGACCAATAAATAAATTAAAACAAGGCAGATTTAGAAGAAAATGTGAGTCATAATCAGGTTTATCTTGGCTTGGTAAACAATGTTTTAAGTAAGATTTTGTTCAATGTTTAATGACATTTAAATACAGTGTGATATAGATATTCTGTGCTGCTTATGTTGGATGTTGCCAGCTTTTGACACTGCTGACCATCCGACCCTGATATTTAGACTGAGGAGTTGTGCTGATATCTCAAGTTCTGCTTTCAAATGGTTTTCCTTTTACTTGTCTGACAGATCAGCCTTCTTGGCTACATCTACTTATAGATCTCATTCCTGTCCTGTTCATTTTGGTGTTCCACAGGGCTCTATTTTGGGGCCATCGTTATTTCTGCTTCATAAGCTCCCTCTTGGTTCCATCCTGTTATCTTTTGAGGATCATTCCTATCATCGTTATGCTGATGATATCCAGTTGTACATCTCGTTTTCTCCAAATGAAGTTACAAAAGTGTGCATTTTACTACAATGTTTGGATTCGATTTAGAGCTGGATGACTGAGAGTTTTCTTCAGTTAAATGAAGAAAAAAGTGCACAATAAAAAATAACTCCAGCGATAAAGCAGATCCTTGGGCCTCTTGGCAGTCTGGCTAAATCTTCAGTTAGAAACATTGGGATAACTTTTGGTTTTACATTGGATGATCATGTCCAGTGGCGGGCACGAGTCCCCTAAAGCACAAATGCGCTAATTAACCTAAATTTCTTTGCACTTTACAGGTTATAGTAATTTCTTTACATGGATGTGCGAATTTGTGCTTTCTAAATGGCAGGAAGCAATTGGAGCTTCTTCACTGATCTGCAGAACCATGCTCAGCTGTGCAGTTTGTACCTCTTACCACTAATTGGCAGTAAAGTGCTGATTTGTCTCCTACCTGAATATTTTCTGGTAAATGGAGATAATTATGTGCTCCACTACATTTCAAAGACAAATATTGTACTGTTTACTCCACTACATTTCTAGGAAGCTTGTAGTTGTTACTTTTGGTTCAGCATAGCTTTGTAATCAGCTGTTGCTGTTTTTCTTTCTTGAAATGCAACACTATGTTCCTCACAAGGGGAACCAGTCACAGTTGTAGCTCACACCTGGGATAGATTTGGAATTACATCATCTCCGTTAACTGTCGCGAGCTGAGCTCCACCTTCATTTCAAACAGAACCCAGCAATGGAGACGGTTGAAGGAACTCAAGTGGAGAAACCAGCCATTTCCCTATCAATGTTTGAGATTTTAGGACTGAACAATTCAGTTTAAATCTCTTATGGTTTCTTTACAAAAAGTACAGCAGAAATAAACTACATTTCTGCATTTCTCACTCACTTTATTGCATTTTTATGAAGTCTTTACAGGTAGTGAATTTGTAGCAGAGAGGTACATGTTGATACATCAGGTGGTTTCTGAGAGTTACAAGTTTCTGTAAATTCACTCTGAAATCAACACGACAATGTACTGATATTTGAAAATTTTATTTGTACTTTTGAATACTTGAGTATTTTTTAACGCATGTGCTTTTGAATACTTAAGTGTTTTCAAAAGTAAGTACTTCAGTTCTTTAACTTTTGACCGAGTAATGTTTACTTGTAGTTGAGTAGATTTGACCGTGAGAATTAAAACTTTTACTCAAGTACTAGAGTTGAGTACTTTGTCAACCACTGGATGAGGCTGATTTTTGTTTAGTTAATGCTTATGTTTTCCTGATTAACTGCATTTTGGTGAACTTCTTGTACCTCACAAGGTTAAAGCTACTTTGACGTTTAATTCTAAAACTCTGATATTGTCTTATTTCTTGGCTAAAACACAAAGCAGATGAGTTCTTTTGAGCATGTTTTCATTATTTCAGTAAAACCTTTATATATTATGTGCAACCTCTAACTTGAAGGAGTAATAAAACACAGGTTAATCATTGTAAGCCTCATCTTTAAACATGAAGCACAAAGAAATGTGGAATGTAAGTCAACTCACCCTTGAAACAGCAAAATCTGCAAGGACAGAAAAGGAAAACAAGTGTTGGCACACAGTCAGACGTAACTGGGAAAAGTGCATATTTTTGCACAACATGAATACACTTACATAAGTGTGAGTTAAGCAATTAGGTCATCTCTCACTGAGCAAAACTGCTTCCCTTTGCTCCCTATGGGCAGGTCAGGTGAAATTTGTTTTCACTTGCAAATATTTGGCCAATTGGCTCAAAATTAGCAACTTAGGTTCAAATAGAACTTAAAGATTTATAAACAACACTTGTGGTAATTTACTTTGAGGATTAGGTGTGACGTCTATTTGTGGCTAAATGGCTGTACCTACAGCACATCCTTCTAAGAAGAAATTGTTTTTAGTTTAAACCTTTGGTCTAAAAGGCAGCAAGTGATGTACATTTCCTTAAAGGGGCAATATCATGTAAAATCCAATTTTTGGAGTTTTATATCATGTTATAATGTTATCCTCTCATCAAAAATATGCCCAGAGTCTTGCTTTGACTCATTTATGCATGTTTGAGAAATCCTGTAATGTCCTGAGGCAGCCAGGCAGGGGAGCAAAAACCTCCAGTTGGGACTAGAACCACCTTTTGGGATCAGCTCCTCCTCTGGCCTGTGTCTCCGCCCTTGCACACTTCAAATGTGTGTTTATGTTGAAGGGTTTGAGTGCGTAGTGTGTCCCACATTCTCCACGTCCGCCCTTCGCTCTGCCCATTTTGGGAACTATTTCCACTCCTTACGCGAAGTCTGCATTTTTACGGACTTCGGAGAAGTGTATTACCCACAATTCACGGTTGTGTGTGACGTTTTGAATTGAAAGGCAGAAACTTGGCAATGTCCACTGAGCACCGTCCAGTTTAGTGGTGGCAGTAATGCACTTAAATTAGTCTGCCAACCACCAATAAAACCAAAAGAAGAACTTAAAGAAGTTAGTTCTCATACTCTTATGTATAAGCCTCCTTCGCTTCATGTGCTTTCGTCTGCTAAAATCAATTGCTTCTTGTAGTTGTACTATCAATTTTAGCAATACAAATGGCAGCACGACGGCTCAGTGGTTAGCACCGACGCCTCACAGCAAGAAGGTCCTGGGTTCGATCCCCGGTTCGGACCTGGGGTCTTTCTGTGTGGAGTTTGCATGTTCTCCTCGTGCTTGCGTGGGTTTTTTGAACTGAGTCCGGGTACTCCGGTTTCCACCCCTAAAAACATGTACAATAGGTTGCCTTCAGGCCCAGGCCTCCCTTGAAAAAGAGATCTGAGATCTCAACGG
>JAUBOC010000181.1:24327500-24338304 GCA_032275365.1 Anablepsoides cearensis | reverse complement strand
GTGGCGTTTTTGGGAAATTGTAGTCGGTGAGTTTACTACTATCTTTTACAACTTTGGTGATTTTACTACTACTTCCTCTTGTCTTTTTCTCTTCACTTCTTTTCGCCAGTAGAAACAGCCGGTTGTTGATCACGGTACTCCCGTGATGCGAAAAAAGTGTTTCCATTGCAGTTTTGCAAAATACACCAATTTCGATACGGCTAAAATACCACCTCATCTTAGCGCAAAAACATTTTGTCGAAAAACGGAAGTTTTTTTGAAATTGACGTGTTTCCATTGAGCAAATTTAATTTCAAAATTCTAATTTGCGCATTTTCATGGTCAATGGAAACACAGCTACAGACCGGAAAATGTAAGTTTAGCAACAAAGCTGAAGAAAGTGTGTTGCAATGAGTTGTTAAATAAAATGCAGTTACAAGTACCAATACTGGAGCTAAACTCAAATTATTAATGCTTTTGATTTAATTATTTGCAACATTTTTCCTATTAAAACTTAATTTTGTGAAGTTATACCTTCAAAAAAAAAATAAACTAAACAACTGAAGCGATGTGATAAAAAACGTATCACAATGGTAATGAGGCAGACTGTGGTCACGCAAACCTACATCTTCCGTAAACTAGACCGTCTCATTTCACAGCCGTTTATGCAGCAGACACGAGCGACCTACAGCCCAAGATGTGGCCAACGTTGGTCTAGGTCTACTTCGGTCGCAACCCATGAATTGAGACTCAGGAATGAGGTGCAAAGCAGCAGCCATTAAAGAGCAGAATGTATATAAAACATATCCACTGATGTTCCACATGTGGGAACTGGCTTTGTGCTTCAGGAAAACTAACACTATTAGTTCTCCAATCAATGTAAAAATATTTTTTTTGTGTTTTAAATGTATGTAATTCCATAATATTTTATTATCTTTTTTATAATTGAAAAATATGTCTTATATTAATTTAGATAAAATGATAAAAACCTGTACAATTGTCACTCTAAAGTAAGAGCAGATGAGAAAATTAAGAGGCATTCAGGACGAAAGAGAAGGCATTGACATGTAAAAGGCAGTATTGCTTTTCTTTTCACTTTCGTAGCTGACATTTCCTGTACTTTCTTGTATTCTTGGCAGTTACTGTCGATAAATGCAGCCTTTCAAACTCAGCTCTTACTTCCACTTTATTGCCAGTAATGCTGGATTTTTTTCTTTCCCTTTTTTTTGTACCTCGGCAGTGAGCTGTTGGAACTAATAATTATCTTATCACCTTGTAATTCACATTACAAATTTACTTTCTCAGAAAGACTTTTTTGAGAATTACTGACTGGAAAATGAAACTTTTTGTGACATTTTCTTTAAAAATCTTTTTTCCTAGTTGAAAACAGCTGACAGTGAATGAACTGAATGTGAGGTTTTGGGCAATGAGTAGGGTGCAAGGCAGACAGCAGGTATAGATTAAAGGTATACTGGATGGATATATATCCACTGGATGGATGATTAGTGAGTGAGAACAGGTGGGTTAATGAGCAGATGAACAACAGGTGTGTGGCAGAGCAAAGGGGAACTTGGACAATAAAGACTGGGAACATATAATTACAAAACTCTGAATGAACTAGTAACAAAAAACAATCTAAAAAATTAAAGGAATATAATAAAACAGCACGCCAAGAAACAAATATTAAAAAATTGATGGAACTGAAAGAAACCATATAAATTACATTCATCACATCAGTCTTCTGGTGGAATTTAGGCACACATTTTAAAATTATTTTAACCCTTATAAACCTAAACAAAACATCAGGTTTGGACAAAATGAAATTGTGAAAAAAAAATCATTGTTTTTTTTAACATGCTTGCGTAATTGTATGAGTTCTTAATTAAAGATGACAATACAACTCCTTTTGCAGCCTGTCTTTAACAAGGACATTTCATGCAAAATTCACATTTTTAATCGATAATACATTTAGTTGTGAACTTGGAGTCTCTAAGAGTGCAGAAAAAGTTTAATTTAGTCTATCCAGATGTTGCATAAATATTTTTATATTCTGCCCCAAAGCTTTTCCTAAAGTTTGTGCTTGCAATAAAACCAAATAAAATTTAGTTCAATATACAGTATATTAACATTTAAAACATATCACAAATAAGGCAAAAAATAAAAGATAAAACATCTAATGAAAACCAGAAACCCACCTCCCCAAAAAAAGTAAAATTCTGCCCCCAATACTGGGGGCGTGGGGCTTAAGAGGTTAAAGAGACGGCACCAAAACCAGTTGGTCAGAAAACCTCAGAAAAGTGGTGAAAGAGGGGCTTGTGGAGTTACAATAAGAAAAAATTTAGCGCAAAGCATTGCAGCTCTACTTTATATAGACCCAAACTAAAGGCTCTAAATGTGAAAAAGAAAGATTTAAAAGCAGGATACTTTAAAGCTATCGTCTTTGCAGATGGTTTGGAGGTGAGGGAATTAGAAAATGGACTTCACTCCTTCTTATACCTCCTGTAAGGTGGGCATCATGACAATAACCTGGGTAACAAACCAGACTCACTGGCACTGAGCAAACTGATGAATATTATCATTAGATCAAAAACATATTCTACAGAGCAAATTTGCATTGATGTCTTTTCTGACTTGAGCTGAAGAGTGCATCCTAAATATTTTAACTGAACAGGTAATTGGGTTCATGTTTATATGGCCCGTGTTGCTTTGAGGAATGGCTCGTGTGCTGTTGTTAGATTAAAGGCTTTCCGAGCATCAAAAGGTCTGCCTGACTGAAACTCGCAGCTAATTTGCGCAGCTCCAGGTAGACTGGTTCAGGTCATTATCTGAATGAGCTGGTTGTTCCTGCAGTAGACCCACGAAATTCAGGAATCACTCACTGAACCTTAAACCCTGACTAAACATTTCCAAACGCTGGTCATGATTTAATTTGGGTTCCATTCTGTAAATTTTAGACCAGTGAACTGCTATTGTATGTAGTGCCTGTCACAATAGCATTTTTTTAATTGATAAATTGTCATGAAGAGAACAAACGAAAATTATCGACCAAATTTTAATTTATTGCGCAATTAATTGATTTCTTGCTCATGACGACAGGCCTAATTGTGTGGTATCCTGTTCTCCTTCTTCTCCGTCGCTCAGTTCATGAGGACAGCCTGTTTTTGCTACATATTCCACATTTTTCTGCATTTTTTGATAGATTAACAGAACTCTTGGGGATGATTGGGCCTTTCTGTCCACCCTTCAACTTATTTTAGACTGCATGCTTATTTAACTGGTCTTACTCTGTAGAAATTTGATTTCACTTTCACACTGAAGAAGGTTTTTGGTTTAAAAAAAAGGCCAGTTCATATTGACCAATATCGATTTTGACAGCGATAAAAGCATAAACAACCCAAGTGGGTGAATACTTTTCCTTGCCACTGTACCTGCATGGGACTAAGTGATTCGATGCAACACCACATTTTTTTTTTGTCTGAAGGAGATCTTGGAATAATACAAGCTGACCAAAAAAAAAAAAAAAGTTAAACCCTGCCAATTGCTAGTTGAAACCCTCAGCCTCCTTGTGGGAACACTCTCCTGCTGTTTGAAATTCAACAGCTCTTGCGGCAGCATACAAAGGTGTGAACACGACTGCATTAAGAGAAGTCGTGTCCTGTCCATAATGTAATAAAGCTGTCTGAGGTCTGCCCTTCCCTCTGACTCCGTGTTGGACCTTGGCCTGATCCTCACCATCTATCTAATAGACGTCCTCCTTGCTGATATATGGAGCATTTATTGTGGTTAAGACCAAGCTTGGTGTGAGCGTGTGTGTGTTTGTGTGTGTGTGGATTGCTGACGGGGCACTTTACAGGATGGTTTTGCTGCCAGGGTTCACTGGCCCACTTGGCATACAGCTTTCGGTCTTTACTCTTTCACTGCTACTCATTATTTGTGCACCCTTGATATTTCTCATGCAGGGACTCTCTGTGAAGCGTTACTGCAGTCAGAGTTTAGTATTTGTTTTAAAATGTTCATTGGTTTTACCAGATTATTGACTGAACCTTACCATTCCTGTGAAGAAATCTGTCCAAAAAAATGTGCTGATTCCCTCTTTGGTTTGTTCTGTCCTCTTATGCAAGCTGAAGACATTATGGGCCATAAACACTGATTTGTTATTTTTGTAAGAGAAAAAAAAAACAAAAAACTGTCCTATTTTATTTTTTTGCAAATTCTTTGAAGAAAACTCTATTATTTCTGTTTGCCCATGTTTATGGGGCTCGCAAATGATCTAATCTTTTTATTTTTGATGTTCTTACACCGTAGTTTTTCATGACATTCAACCGATGATGTATTACATCCTTCTTGCCTCTTAGATTATGAAGTCCTTTTGTTAAAAGAATTTTTTATAGAATTTTGGTTCGATACTTCAATATTTTTTTGATTAAAAAAAGACAAACTTTTATGCTCTTTTTAACTTGTAATTCATTCAAGTTAATTAAGAACATTTGCTTAACCTCAAAAGTACAGTTTTTAAATTAAATTTTGCTGAAACTGCAAGTTTCTCAGTGGATCTGCGCTCGACAATGCAGCCTAGGTGGAGTAGTCGAACACAGATCCACTGATTCTTCAACACAGAGCATCTTCAGAAGACAAGTTGATAAAATAAATTTTAAAAATCTATATTGTTCCATACATAGTGTGTATTGAACAGTTCGATGCAGATACACGTATTGCTGCACCCCTAATATTTTGTTTTTGTGAGAACAAATTGTGCTTGAATGCAACAAAGCACAAGTTAAAAAAATAGTAAAGCGCCCTGTGACTTGTTTGATCCCAACAGACTTGCGCCTATCAACCTCCAGCTGTCACTTCATTGTGTCCCAGATCAACTCCACAGTCTTGCACACCAATTTAAATGTACTTAAATTTTTAAGTTTTAACTGGTTCATCAAAATACAGCAAAAACGTACTTTACAGCAATCATATGAGTAAAAATAACCTGAACCTAAGCTTGCTTAGAGGAAACCACATCACATAATATGGACGCAAAAGTTATACGGGCGATCCACCCAGGTATTTAAACATTCTATTTTTCACCCACATATTCAGTCTACAAGCTTTGTTTTCATCCACACAAACACATTCACATAAAGTGACAGCAGAGACACAGGGGTCAGAGAAATCTAATATTTAACTGTCAGGATATTTTTAGAAACACCCCGGTGACTTTGGAATTATTTATTAAGTGCCTGATGATTAAAACATGTATGTTCGGTTGAGAAGAGCCGATAGAAATTTCTGAAAGCGTGAGCAGGAGGTGGGGGGAGGGAGGGAAGCCCCCTGAGGGAAACTCTTCTCTCTGCATCTTTCTGTATTTCTACTTGACCACTGCAGCATTGATTTAACTGAAACTGCTCGAAACCCCTATCAGAGATTTGTCTTGCAAGTGCACGGTCTTAACAGAGGTAGAAGAAAATCCATCATTTGCTCTACAGCATGAGAGAAAAACACCTTATTTACACGTTTTCACCCTCTGACTCACATGTTCATGTAACAAATACACATATTACACACAGTCATGCTGTAATTGTGTGAATGTTGAGATTTTAAGATTATCGATTCCCTTTTCTGTTTGTCACTACATTTTTTGCAATCTAACGTTGTTTTTTGTTCGCTAAATGTAAAATTAAATGTAAAAAAATTCACAAATATTTTTCATTATTTAGCTCACTGTTCTTAGATATAGCTAATTACTACTAAATGTTAAATTTAAATGTTAAAAAATAGATTCAAATAAACCACACATATTGTTTTTATGAACACATTTTGAATTTATATTTTGAATATTATCTTTAGTATTGTAAGCATTAGCAAAAGTTAGTGTCAGCTAACCCGGATGTAGTCACTGTGGCTGCCCGGTCTGTATTCTCAGCTCATTTGTGCATGTGCTAAATGATAGACTTCTGGAAAAAATACTGAAAATATTTATTTCTATCCTTTATTATATATAACAGTTTTATGCATTTTAATTAATAAAATATAAATTTACAATGCATACATATTTAATTATAATAACTTGCAAACTATTATAACTCATCTTCGTTTTATTTTTTCCTGGAATAAAAATCCACAGCTATTGCAAACGTTGCCGTTTCTATGAAACATTGCAGGTGATGAGAGACTGAAATTGAATGAGTTCTGTAATCAGTCTAGCAAAATGCCACATGTTAAAAAAAACAATGCTTCCGGTACGGATCGGGCAGCCACAGTCACCATCCTGCAAAAAATATCAACAATGGCCGCTGCTAACACTGCTAAAGATAATATTTCAAATTTAAATTCATAAAAAAACAACATGGGTGGCCCCTGTGGTCCAGCAGTTTGAAGTGCAGCTCAGACACCAGCCATAACTGCAAGTTTGATGTCTTGTAGGGAAGATTTAGCTGCATTTGGAGCGCTAGCGGTTGCTATCGTCTCAGGATGATGATGTCATAACATGAGCCGAGCTCCAACAGTAAAGGCTGCGTTCCATTCCAAAATACCTAAATGTAAACTTCAACATTTACGGTTTAAGATATTTTTTAACGTTTAAATTTAACATTTAGTAAAAATTAGCTAAATGTAAGAACAGTGAGCTAAATAATAAAAAATATGTTTTTTTTTAACATTTCATTTTACACTTGGCGCTCCATACAGTTCAGGAGATGGGAGCTGTGACTTTTAGTTTTTGTAAATTCTCAAAATATTTAACTATTTTTAGAGAGAAAAAAAATATTTAATTGGATGTCTTGAAATCATTCATTCTTTTAAAATTTTCTTCACTATATTTGATTTATTTTAGTTTTATTTTAGCTTTTAGTCAGCATTTATTTTAATTTTTACATATAGTGTTGTCTCTGTGTCCCTATGATGGAAAGTTACTTCTGGACATGAGCACCAGTGACCCATAAAAAGAAGAAGTGAGATAATGGATGGATAAATTTCAGTTTGTAGTTGTTGTTTTATTATTTCATTACTACCGTAGATAATAAAACAACGTTGGATTTAACTTTCTCCTCTTGAAGCAAGCCAAAACAGTCACAAGAACATCGTCCCCACAGATAAACTCCTAAACCCACCAACATACATAAAACTTCTTTTGCTTTTTTCTCCCAGCCTCGAAGCTTTTCCCATATTTTGCCTTTGGAGACTCAGAAACTGAACAGTCACTAACAGGTCGTTCCTCCCGAGACAGCTACTCTCCTGTGTCGCAGCCCGTGTTCTGCTTAGTTCTGTTTAATATTGCAGCAGACAGGGTCAGACATGAAGGGTGGAAGCATGAGCTGATGGGAAGGAAGAGAAAGAAAGGACAAAATCAAGCCTGAATGCCTGATTGCTGAGCTTTCCTGTGGCGCCTCAGATAAAAACGGAAGGAAAGGATTTGAAGAGGACAGAAGACGGTGGGGAGGGATTACAAAGTTCAAGCATTGCATAGATTTTCCCAAAAAATCTTTGCCTGAAATTCATCTTTGTCCAAAACGAAGGTGAGTTCAACATAACCGGCGTTTCTCCCACGAGCATTGTCCTCTGAATTAATCAAAACCCAAGCAAAAGTGAGAAGAAAGGTTCTTCACAGACCTCTCCTCTTGCTTCTTCTGTGTGAGGAGAGAAAAAAAATGCAGCCTAGTCCAGTTTCTAAGTGTAAAATGACCCCATTAGTCACTCTCCCATTGAGGCATGACTTAACTGGGAAAAGAGAGCCCCCCATTTGCAGGAAGCTGTTGACTCTAACGACTCCAAACTAAATCTTTTTTTAGTTTGTAAGCATTTTAGGTTCTTGACCTTCTAAATGTTTTTGATTTATGAGTTAAACTTGTGTTTGTCTGCCTCTAAACCTACTAACAACAAACTGTTGATCTGTGTTGTTGCTGATTCAGCAATCACACAACTGTTTTCTGGTATTTCTCTTTTTCCACTACCTATTTGGCAAACTTTCATTTGTTTCAGCCATTCTAGCACCAAAATGTACTACAGTTATCTATCTATCACCCTTATTTGCTACTTTCTTTATGCGAGGGGTCACTGTTGTCTTTATACCCAGCAGTAACCCTGGATAGTTTATTCTTTTTGCAATAATAAACTTGACAAATTTAAAAAAAAATGAAATGCACTTAGATTTCTTCCTTTTCTTCAAATATTGTGCACTCTTTGAAAGCTATCAAAATTACTGGTTGCAGATGATGTTGACGTCACAAATGCAGAGGGGGGGGGCAGGAGGTAAACGCAGCCCCATTTCCTTTTGTTGATTTAGCATCAAAAAGCTAAATTCTGTACCGTGTACTGTTGTAGTAACCGCTCCAATTGGGAGAAGTATAAAAGTAGTTTTTTTCATGTTTTGGAAAGTAATGTGTCAGAAAAAAAGACAAAAAAAGTGGATCAACAATCTACGGCTAAAAGCAGGAGGTGCGGAAGCGGAGTTTGTAGCGACCGTTTTCTAACAGGTGAGGATCACCTTTAAATATTTACATATAAATATTTAAATATAACGTTTAAATATTATCTGATATTTTCCTGGATAGTTCACAAGTAGATCCAAACACAGAAATTACAAGGATTAACGCGTTAGCGATAGCATTGTTATCAGAGGCTAACTACTTAAAGCAGCACAACTCACTCCTCACCCGGGCAGAAACCAGTCGACAGACATTTAAAACTTGTCTGGATCCTAAATGTTTGACCCAACCTGAAACTAAATAATTGTAGGTTCAAGGCTTTTGAAAGCTTTCATCTGGCTCGCCTTAAGATATGAGGTCTGCAGCACCAGATAGTTTATGTCAGTCCTCCAGATTATATGACAACTCTTTTTAATTAAGACAATATGGATCATATTCTAAATGTACTCATATTTTTTCGCGATATCTCATATGTGCCAGCCCATTTAAGGCATTATCATACTCACTGTGATCCATTTCTCTGTGTTTTGAGGTTTTGTTTTTGTCTCTTTATGCACCCTCTTATTGTCTACTTATGTATGGTTTTTTTTATGTCATTTGTATTATTATGTATCCTTTCTGTCTGTTTGTGTCCTTTTATGCACACTTTTAGTCTCCCTATGCATCGTTTTGATTTATATATGTCTTCATATGTCCTTATGGGGTCTTGTTGGCTCCCTAAGCTTCATTTTTTGTCCTTTTATATTTTCATCTACTTTTTCTGACCATCCTTTTGCTATTCTTTTGTTTCTCTCCTTCTCTTCTACTTCAAATATTTCAGATAACATTAAATGTTCAAACATTGTTCCCCTTACTTTCCCCTTTTACTGTAAAATTCAGCAGTTATTCAGCAATCAGTACTCACGAAACACAAAAAAGCAACTCTTTTGAGTTTACATTAAAGCATTACATTACTCTCACAACCACCGGTGGACAGTTTTCCAGGTCAGTGTCGGTGTATACATTTAGATTTATAGCCAAGAGTTGTGCGTGCCATCCTTAAGTCATTTTCAAGTGCTTTAACCTCATTCACATTTGGTCAGTTCATTTCACAAAGATCCCGACTTTGGCCTGTTTCCAGCTAATAGATGCCAAGAAACACTGTCAATCTGCCCTGGCAACAGTCCTGCACCCCTGTGCTTTGGCTCAGGTACCAGTTTGTCCTCATCTTTTATTCAACCTTTACTAAACCAATAAGTCTCATTAATCTCTTCAGTATGATGTACAACTCAGCCAGAATCTCGCAGGAAGGACGAGCCAAAAAAGCACGGCTCTGCATGGACGCTCAACCTCCTACTTCTAGAATCACATGAAGATGAGTGGAAGCCAATGTTTCACCGGTAGACGCTAACATTTCATATGGACATTTGATTTTTTCCTTCCTGCAGCAGACACCAAACAACCAGTGCAGTTAAGATCCTGATGATTCCCTTATGATGCTCTTGATCCATTTAGCCTCGACCTGAGCCACTGAGAGTTCAGATTGCCCCCCCGCGGTATTTGCTGTGTTGCTTTGTCACTGTGCTGTGCCAGAAGACTGACCGCTTCACCTGCAGGGTGGAGTGGATGATTAAATGTTCATCTTCAACGTGTTAAACGGCATCAGGCTTCCTGGCAAACCTGTTGGACCGCTCACCTTCACCACACATCATATGCAATCCCCCCCGGACAGGAGGAAGGACACCAAAACTCTCTGAAGTCTGATAAATGTCTTTCTAATCTGAAGCAATGAAAGTGGATTTTTTTATTCTGAGACAAAAGAAAACTTCCTTGAAATGACGTCAGTTACATGTGTGGTTAAGACAGGCCATGCCACGTTCGACCACTCCACTGTCGAGCGCAGTTGCTGTTTCAGCAACATTTCATTTAAAAACTGTACTTTTGAGGTTAAACAAATGTTCATAAATAATTTCAATAACTTAAAAGTTAAAGAGCATGGATTTTTGTATCAAAAAAAATATCAAACCGTGACACTAAAGTATCGAATCAAAGTGAATTGTGAATTTTCTGTATCGCTGCACCCCTAATATTAAATAGTTATTACATTTGTTTAGCGTGAAAATTTTATTAACTACATGTTTTAAACACTGAAAAAATAATCATTTTCAACAAATTGTTGATGATGAAACAGAATGAAAGAAATCAAACCTCCATTGCTTCCTTACATAACATTGCAATATAAATTTGCATCTCTGCTTTTTGCAGATGATGTGATCCTATTGGCTTCATCAGATCGTGATCTCCAGGTCTCACTGGAGCGGTTCACAGCCAAGTGTGAAGCAGCTGGGATGAGGATCAGTAGCTGCGTTTCCATTACAAATGTGCGCAAAACTTTGTCGATATTTAGTTAATGTCGAAAAAACACAGTTTCG
>JAUBOC010000181.1:24308255-24321721 GCA_032275365.1 Anablepsoides cearensis | reverse complement strand
AGTTCTGTTCCTTCATTGCCCGGTTTCTTTTATTTGCTGCGTCCCCCAGCTCCTAGACAGCCAAGGGGAACGTAACAACACCTTTGAGTTCGACTCATTTTGCACACCCCCTTGGTTCATGAGTCTGTCATTTTATTTTACCTTTTATCTAATTTCATCTTGATAGTCCGGTACAGTAATTATTACTTTTATTTTTATTTTGATCTATGTTTATTCTTTTATTGTTACTATCTTTAATTTTATTATTATTGCTACAGTTGACAATGTCACATAGCTGTATACTGTTTCCTGTGGATTGATCTGCTGCTGCTACACCTGAATTTCCCCACATGGGACAATAAAGGCTGTTTCTATTCTATTCTAGTCTATTCTATTCTGAAAGCTTCATTAGGCCTTTTTCCTGTTTTATGAACTATTTTGAAACTATGCCAGAGGACCCCAAAGTGACATTGGTTTTTCCATTAATGATCAACGAACCATTTTTATTTTTATCAGGATATTTTTTTCACAAAGAAGCATTTTATTGAATACACTTTTTTATATTAAGGTTGAATAGTAAACATAGACCGACCGGTAAACCGAGTTACTTCACCACGACAGACCGGTACAGCGCCCACATCACTGCAGACCCAACACCTGCCTGTCGATCTCCTGCTCCATGCTTCATCCCTCATTCGTGAACAAGACCCTGAGATACTTAAACTCCTTCATTTGGGGTAGGACATCTTTCCTGACCCGGAGAAGCCACTCTACCCTTTTCTGGCTTAAAACCATGGTCTCAGATTTGGAGGCACTGATCCTCATCCCGGCCGCTTCACACTCTGCGAACCGCTCCAGTGAGAGCTGGAGTTCAGGATACGATGAAGCCTATAGAACCACAGGTTAACAAAGTTTGAAGCAAAAATATCACACATCGATAGTGATCAGAGTAGGGTTTTGAGGAGGATGCTCAGCTACTACCACATGAATATGTGTAAACAAGCTGAGGTGGAGTCATTTTGTCTTTTGTCAGGTCAGTTTCTGTGGCGGCCATCTTGAACGTGGTTGAATCTGAAAGTGAATCGGTTGTAGCCGTGCATCTGGTGTTTATGTTCTGGGAGTTTCCAGGTAATCCGTCCTCTGGTTGATGAGTTTTTCTGCTAAACACCAGACAAACAGAGGTAAACAATACTAAACATCTGAGCATGAGAATGAGAATGAAAAAAACTGCTTCTCTGCAACAGAGAGCATTACAGCATCCCCTTCCTGTATCTTTTATTCAACAGTCTTGTTTCCTGATGTTGCCTTGACTATTGAGGCCTTCGTTCTCCGTCCATTAAAAGCTGTGTTACTCACTCAGGGGAGAGAGAGACTCCTGCCCTCAGGCTAACATATTCATGCAGAACTAGGCCAAGACTAGTCTGGGAGAGGGTGGACCGTGCACGAGGCAAAGACTGCTAATTACAAATTTAGGCTTCCTGGAAATCCCAACATAAAGTAATTCTTCTATAAAAATCCAGGGAGACAAAACTCCACACAAATGTGATCTGATATACAAATAACTCAGTTTATTGTGTGAATGTTGATTTAGCAATCTCATCCTGCTTCTCTTGTCTGTTTGTTCCAAAAGCTATTTAAAAAACCAAACAACTGGACTTTTATTTTGTACAGATCTTCATGCCCAGAGAACTTATTTAGTTTAAAAATGTGTTTTTTTTGTCCTTGTTTCACAAATCTTTTGTTGATATGTGTTTTGTGGTATTTTATCCATTCATTGGTCCCAATGTTCAGCTCATTAAGGGCATCCTAACTTTACCATCTAAGTGTTTATGACTGGGCAATTCAACTGGCGCCAATTGGTTCATTAATCTCTTAAGCACAAACTCCTGGTTTTCTACTTTAATTTCTATAAGTTTTGTTTAGTTAAACATAGACGTATGGTATTTACAGAAATGCTAGGGTCTTGGCTAAAAGCTGTTAAAAAACATTTCTATGAACACCCAAGACAGTTAAAACTACAAGCAGTTGAAGATAAAATTAAGGTAAGTAAAACTAAAATCAGTTTAAGTCATGTCAAAAATGATATTTGTGTTAATGAGGAGGCATTATGTGTTCTTTTTGTTTTTGTTATATTATCACTACATTTATTACGTAGGGTTCTGTATTTATAATTAAATGCAGCAAAATAAACTCATTCAAATGCAACAGATCTTTGTAATACTTGGTTTATTTACATAATGACTTTAATTGTTCAGCCCCTCAGATATATAGTTGAATAGCCCTGGTTCTTTACATTTTCCAATTCATACAAAATACACTGATCTTTTCAATTCCTTCATAAACACTGTTCTCTTTGAAATCTGCTTCAGCAGACTGGCTTTAGTTTGTTTTCTTATAGTGGCTTTGAGCCAGGGTTTTGGCACTTGTAGTTAGCATTTCACTATTTAGCTTTTAGCTAAGCTTTAAAGGGGGAATGTTATGCAAAGTTTAGCTTTTTGAGTTTTATATCATGTTACAAGGAAGGGCACCCAGAGTGTTACTTTGACTTATTCATGCATGTTTGAGAAATCCTTGAATCTCCTCTGGTAGTGATGTGGAGCTGCCTAAACGCTTGCTGGTACCAAGCTCCGCCTATTTGTACATAGCTCCTCCCTGGAGCTCAGTCTCCACCCAAACTATGATGCAAAGTCAAATTTGTTTTGATATAAACAGCATTTTCCTAACAGCTGAAGGTTCTTAACTGTGGTATAAAATATATAACACCCCCCCATCCCCCACCCCCTTTAAGCTGGTGTTTAGCTTCTTTTATTCAACCCTTTTGCTCCTCTTAGCCTTTAGCTGGTGTTTTTCTCCTTTTAGTTTTACCAACCCTGTTTCAGCTGCTTCGACAAAAAGCAACGAAGGCATTCAGCACTCATCGATCACGCCGCCTTTTCACAGAAAATGTAATTTCTCTGCTGCTTCTTCCCGGCTCCTCTCGCGGCCGCGCTGCATCCTCAGAACCGCGCGCGGCACATCTGGATGCTGTCTAAACAAACATGTATTTTTGCCTTCTGCTTCCAAAGCGCTCTGACTTTCTTCCTTGATCCTGAGGCCTCCTGTCATCTGTTAGCAGCAGCAGGGGAGTTGACATGCTGTGTGTGTGTGCGTGTGTGCTTTGTGTGCGTGCTCCATGTGAGAACGCGTATCCCCTTGTGTGCGTATTTGTGCTAAATTTGGCAGAGTGAGAGCAAAAGGTGCTGTGTAGCTGCTGAAGTGAGAACATGTCAGAGGGAGAAAACAGACCTGTGCACAGCTCGGGGATGCCTCTTGAGGAACAGAAGGTTTTGTCATTAAGGGAACAGAAGGGTTTGTGAAGGTTTTTTTTTATGTGAGAACAGTGCATGAAGCCATTCATGTGTTTTAAAATAATTTGAGACGATAAGGCGCTCGCTGATTAAAGCCACTGCCATGTGCGCTGCCTTTGAAACACAGTTTGTGTCTGGGTTCTCCCCCACCCCCCATGTCATAAACATGACCTGCACATACACAGTGTTTAGCACATTTAGGACCTTGTTGGGCTTTCCGTTTCACTGCACAGCACATGATGGTCACTCCCATGTGCTTGTGTTAGGCTGCCATCTGTTGCATGAAGAACAAAACTGCAGCTCACTCTGTGTGATGAGAATAGATACGTTTTGATTTAAATCAGCATCATTTTGTGTCAATTATCTAAAAGAATTCAACTGAATAAAATGTTTACGAATGCAGTGTGTGACTGGTTAATATCCTAGAACACCAGGCAGTATGGAGCACCAATTGTAAAATTAAATGTTAAAAAAAACATATTTTTCATTATTTAGCTCACTTTTTGAGTGTTAAAAACTTTCCACTAGGAATGCATGATATATGGGCATTAATATCGGTATCAGCCTGATATGTAAAACTGGGCCAATATTAACGTCCGATATTGATTTCCTACTTTTTAGCTTTGTTTTACTGTTTTGGGAGGGGAGATGATAGTGATATTGATGCTGCGTAGCCAGGAATAACTGAAGTAGGGAGCCATGTCAGAGGTCTGGTTGTTTATTTACAGTATCAAAAAAGACCAAAGTCTGTTTGTGCGTATATGTATAATAAAATTTGTGTATTTGTGCAATATCTGTAAATATCATTGTAATAGCAATAATTATATCAGATATCAGCTAAAATTTTCATATTGGTGCAGACCTACTTTCCACTAACATTTTATTGTTATTTACACCGTTCTTACATTTAGCTAATTTTTACTAAATGTTAAATTAAAATGTTAAAAAATATATATTTAAATATTAAAACCTAAATGTGAATGTTTAAATCCTAATGTAAAAGTTAAACCAGGACTACAGATGAAAACTAGCCTTTGGCTAATTCTGGCATGTTACAGATGTACTGTTATTAATATGCACTGTCCTGTTAAATTAAATAAATTAAATAAAATTAAATTAAATTAAAACCTTAAATGTTGACGTTCCCATTTAGGTATTTTGGAATAGAATGCAGCCTTTGCTTTTAGAGCTCGGCTCAGGTTATTATGTCATCATCCTGAGACGATAGCAAGCGCTAGCGCTGCAATGCAGCTAAAGCTTCCCTAAGACATCAAACTTGCAGTTATGGCCGGTGTCTGAGCTGCACTTCAAACTGCTGGATAATATTTAAAATCTAAATTTATATTATATTCGTAAAAAACATTATGGGTGGCGCTTGTGGTCCAGCAGTCTGAACTGCAGCTGAAACACCGACTGCAAATAATGAAAAATATGTTAGTGAACTTTTTTAGCATTTCATTTCACACTTGGCTCCCCATAGATGTAGTATTTAACAATCATTAGTCTAAGAAAGGACTATTTTCAGCTGTGGATTATTATCCATGTGTGAGTTTGGCCATATGTGGTTAAAGTGAATTAGTTTCAGCACATAATGTGAGTTGTTCCAGTTGTGACGCCTTCCACCACCATTTTACTTCTCATTTGTTCCGGTTTAGGCACCATGATAAGTTTTTAGCCCCATTCCCACTGGCCTTAGAGTGGTCTATGTGCTTCAGTGTGTTCACTTGTCCACCTGTAAACCAGTGAACCTCCTGCAGCTGGAGTTCCTCGTGCAAGTCATTTCCTCTGCATCCTCAAAATGTAAAACCACAATTAAGAAAAAGAAAAAAGTTCCATGTCTAACCTACTTAGTTGCAGCCCACGAGCCAAGTCATTACAACATTTAGCCGCTGTGTTAAAAATGGATGCAAAAGAGTATCATGCATTAATTTTTGATGACCAAGTTGCCACCGATGAGCGCGTGTGGGAACAGGGAAGCTTCGTCTGCTCACTGAGCCCTTTAAAAATACAGTTACACTGAAATGACCTTCACAGACATGCAGGGAGAGTTTGAAACCAGATTGGACTGGTTCTTGTTCGCAATTTAGCTATTTAGATTGCCTTGTTTTAATTTCATTATATTTTATAATTAAATATAATTTCTCAAGAACTTGTTAAAAATATCTGAGCAGTAGAGAAGAAAAAAATCTACTTAAACTTTTTCAGCCAAATGTTCTCCGATGCTCAACATACAATTTTTAATTGAAAATGACAGTGTCGTAATGTTTTAATCAAACACTTGATTGATGTATTATTAGCCAGCAGGTGTCACTGTTTTTCTTGGTTTTGAGCCCATCTTAACATTAAAGGGATCCCCTTACAGTAAAGCAATGGTGGGCAATGCTGGTACTTAAGGGCCACCATCCTGCATGCTTTACTGGCTTCTCAGCTCCAACACACCTGATATGAATGAAGGGGTGCTTACCAAACCTCTGCAGAATTTGATGAGGTAATTCAACCCCTGAAACAGAAATCCACCTATTTGACAAAACAAATACAACTCAATCAGATTTACAGATGTTGAGCTATAATTTGGTTTTAGTAGCAGAGAATCATTACCACATACATCATTTATTTACAAGGCTTCAGCAAAGTTGCCGCAACTCCATCACTTCTCATCATAATATCTGACGATTACTCTGACACGAACACGTTTTAACAGTTTTTTTTTTTTACAAGAGCGGAGTGTGGCGAGCTGCTGTTCCACTTGTCTCATCTGCATAAGAGGGTTCCAGTGATCACAGGCTGCGTGTTGGCAGTGACTCTACAGACTGAGAGGAATCCGGACACAAGACTCGGAAATCAAACGTGCTGTCACATCATAGACTCTTCAAAAACTTGAAACGAGAAAACTTCATAAAACACACGCCGAAACACAAACCAAGTTCGAACCAATTTAAATAACTTGGACAAACAGCTGCATCGCAAACACTTGGAGATAGACATATTTTTAGCTTCAGTTTTGAAACGAATTGGCATCAGATCATTCCAGAATAAGCGGAGGAGGCTTTTAATACGCGCAGCAGCTTGTCTTGTTTTAATTAGCATCCTTGTCTAAATGGATACACTGTGTTAGTTACAAACATCTCATTTGGCATCTTCTGACGCACCTATTTTCTGATTTGAATGAATTTCGTCTTAAGAAGACAGCTTGTGCTTTACAAGACTTTTAGGTGTTGCTGTGAAGAGCACTGCAGAGGATAAAAAACTATTTAATCTCCTTTAAAAACAGAAATCTCTTGTATTATTTGACATTGTGAAAATCTGTTGCATGATGCAGAAAAATAAGTATCTGTTAGAATAAAATTCCTTGAAGAAATACATGTTCGCCCACTACCTTCCTGACCAGAGTTTTAGACTGACATAATGACTAACTGACTAACTGACTAACATGCTGAGAAATTTAAAGTTATTTTAGTTAAACCTTGTAAATTATGGGGCCCCAAGTGTAAAATGAAATGTTAAAAAATTTCCCTAACATATTTTCAATATCACTTCTTGAGTGTTAAAAAATGTCCATTAACATTTTATTGTTATTTAGCTCACGGTTCTTATATTTAGCTAATTTTTACTAAAAGTTAAATTTAAATGTTAAAAAATATATTTGAATAATAAATTCTAAATGTGAAAGTTAAACCTTAAATTTTGAAGTTCAAGTTTAGGTATTTTGGAATGGAACGCAGCCTTTGCTGTTGGCGCACCGGCTCACAATGAGGTATATATACCTCATTGCCGGCTCATGTTATGATGTCATCATCCTGAGACATTAGCAACCGCTAGCTCCAGTGCAGCTAAAGCTTCCTGACAAGACAACAAACTTGCACTTGCTGCTGGTGTCTGAGCTTCACTTCAAACTGTTGCACCACAGTGACCCATATTGTTTGAAAGAATGAACACATTTTGAATTTAGATTTTAAATATTAGCGGTGGCTAGCAGCGGCCATTGTTCATGTTTGTCGCAGGATGATGACATCTTCCTGGTTATCTGGCACTAACTTCTGCTAACGCTTCTAACCCTGCTAAATATAACATTTATAATCTAAATTCAAACTGTGTTCATAAAAAAACAATATCGGTGGTCCCTGTGGTTCAGCAGATTGAAGTTCAGCTCAGACACCAACTATAACTGCAAGTTCGCTGTTTTGTAGGGGAGCTAGCTGCACTGGAGCTCTAGCGCTTGCTATAGTCTCAGGATGATGACGTCATAATATGAGCTGAACAACCAACAGCAAAGGCTGCGTTCCATTCCAAAATACCTAAATGTGACGTTCAACATTTTAGGTTTAACTTTTACAATTAGGTGTAAGATTTAATACTAAAATGTATTTTTTTAATATTTAAATTTAACATTTAGAAAAAAATAGCTAAATGTAAGAACAGTGAGCCAAATATTGAAAATATGTTACACTTGGCACTCCATAATAAATGACCTCATGAATTATTAGCAAAGTAACAGAAATAAGTCTCAGCTACCAAACCAAAAATTAGCCAATGTGTACATTTATTACTCATTTTCTGAGAGTTTCATTTAATTCTGTCTGTTGGTTCAGGATATATTTAACAGTTAAGACAAATAGGCCAAAACATGTTTGCTCTGTTGTCACCTTCAGCTACATATTAATAAGTAAATAGTTTCCAAGCCTCTTCCCTTTGGGGAGTTTCAACCTCATATTCTTACTATTCTGCTCAAGAACAAAGTGCTCCAAACCTTTTTGGAGCAGCGTGACCCCAGGCTAAATTTCAGGCAAAATGATGAATCCTGACTAAGCAGGTAAAAAATAGAACACTGGAAAATGAGAACCTAAAATTCGGTTAAGGAGAATTTGAGCGTTTGTCAGCCGTCTTGCCTACTGCTGGAATTGGACACACTGTAAACAGGAAATCCCCTTCCTGGGATAATTAGCTGCCACTCCACACACTCCCACACGCCGCCGGGATTACGCATCCCGTTATGAATGATCCATAGACTGGAGAGGGGGAAATTGGGTAAATAACAGGACTTTTTTTGTGCGTGCATCCTTTAGCTTCTCCCTTCATCCCTCTCAATTTTTCATCTCTACCTCCCTTTCTCATGCCCCACTTTCCATTTTCTCCCCCCGCTGCTTCCCCTCTACCCATGAAAATTTTCAATTTCTGCCTGAGCGGCTGCAAAAATTGAGTGAGTGCAGACACATATGCAGACAGACACAGACACATATGGCTGCAGTGCTGATAGTAGCATCTATTTGTCATTATTAAGGAGCAAGAAGGACAGGACACCTGATTTACTCCCCAATCATACTGAACGGTCCACACAGACAGATCCCACTTCCTCTGACTCTTTTAGTGTTTTCCTCCACATCTCCTCAGATTGGACTCTTAAGTTTTTTGTCAGACAGGAAACACTAACTATTTCTCCCATTGAACATTTTAATAGTGTGAACGCTGCACAGCATTCACACTATTGAGTTCATTTTTTCTTTCGTACGTTTTTTGGCATCTAACTCGTTCCACAATTTTTGTGCTATGTCAACAATTTTTATATCAAAACATTCAGCTCAATCATGTGGGGGGTGCTATGACTTTTGGTATCCCAACTATTAATCCTTTTTTAGCTATTTCCCTTTTTTTCTGCCATTGAAAATGAATAGAGCTGTTTTTAACATCCTTAAAATCCTTTAAAATGTTTCTAAATCTTTATCGCACCTTACACATTTTGTTCTGGTTATGCTCTTTCTTTACTTTCTTGTGCTAATTTTAGCTACTTTTTTACTAATTTGAGCTTTTTTCTGCTATTTCAGCTAAAATTCTGCTTTTTTTACTTTTTGGTGCTTTTGTCTGCTACTCTGTGCTATTTAGGCTTCTTACGGATGCATTCTGCTATATTCAGCTATTTGCTGTAATTTTAGCTAATGTTTAGCTGCTATTAGTTAATGTTAGCTTTTCTAAGCTAAATACACATTTTTGTAGCTATTACAAGTTTTTCAACTGAGTTCAGCAAACGTATGCTCCTTGTGCTTCCTTATGCTAATTAAAACATTTCCAGCTACCTTTTAGCTGTTTTCCTGACAATTTCAGCTGTTTAAGATATCACTTTTATGTAATTTTATAATTTTTTTCTGCTTTTTTTTTTTCCTGTTTAATGTTTTTTTTTTTTTTTTCAACTATTTCAGCTTGGTGCTAATTTCCAATTGTGGCTGCTACTTTTAGCTTATTTTATGCAAATTTTAGCTATTTTATGCTACTTTAGCTATATAGCTGCTTCTTTCTTTATTCGGCTTTTTTCCACTTTTTCGGCTTTTTTATGCTACCTAGTGCTATTTATGCTTCTAACAGATGTTTTCAGCTATATTCAGCTATTTTAGCTCTTATAGCTTTTAGCTGTTTTTTTTTTTTTGGTTCAACTAGATTTGTGCTCCTTTTTACTGTTTTCTGCAAAGTTAGGCATTTTTGCTTCTTTCAGCTTTTCAAAGTGAGCTCATATTAACACTTTTCCTATTAAATATTTTTAGCTCAGTTTCAGCAGCTTTCAGCTTAAGTTTTCAGCATGAAGCATTCACACTAGCATTTTTGCAGGAAATGCATTTTCTCTAATTCTGTTTGTTTCTGTCGATCGAGCAGATTTTTCCAGGACATTTGGCGAGCAGCACCGCAGTCGTTTCAAAAACAGAATATTTCGTGGCACAGCTTTGTTTTTGCAGACGACTGGATGATGAGGCTGACGTGGGAGGCTTTAAAGATGCTTCACGCTGCTTACAGGAGACCTGATTAATAGAGCATTACGGAACAAAGTAGCCCGTCCAGATTTTAAACGTGCAGACGTGTCATTAGAGGACGGCGGCTTGTTTTATTTTGCACTGAAGCTAATTGACAGTGGGTATGGAGACCCAACTGTTTGATTACCTGCTCCAGGGCAAATATAGCTACAGATGATATAACTGCCCCGCTTTATTGGAATAAGTAAGAACACCTGGGGTTTGAATTTTACAGGCGAAGGAGAAAGAGAGAAGGGGGAACATATATTAGTTCTGCGTTGCATATTGGCTTTTTTAGAAAAGTAAAGAAGGACACTAATGTTTCTTCCAGCAGCTGTGTCTGTCTGTTCACAAAATATCTCCTGAACTACTGGACATATTTTAATGAAACTTGCAGAACATAATCACAGGATGAAGACCTACAACTGATTAACTTTTAGAGTCAACGTAATTTAAGATGGCTGCCACAGCCAGCTGCTAGTTGAAAACACAAAAATGGCTATAATTTAGTCCATTTTACAGCAACTGAGCTAAAATTTCATAAGGTAATAGCTGAGAGTTATCCTTAACACATACTCTGAGCTTTAATATCTCACAGATCATATGAGATGCAAAAAGTCATTTAAATAGAATTAAGATATGTCTATTTTTCAAATCTTGTTGCTTTATATTTTGCCTTTGAGGTGAGTGTCAAATTTCCCAATCTCTAATTTCCCTGCATCATCAGCAGACTGAGAATTATGAAATAAGTGTTGACCTGAGTTTTCTGATGTTTTAATTCGAGCAGCTCGTGTTTGTTAACGTATGTTTCATGTCGAGCACTGATGTGAACAAAGAAGGCCCGAATGAATTCTGGCAGCTTTAATGTTACAAATTTTATGTTGAGCAAAGAGAAAGTGCCGGATTCTTCAGCAAAATTGTAGATGTTGTCTTTTTATAGCAAAAAAAAAAAAGCGCTTTCAATCAGGAAAGATGAAAACCTCACAGGAGTGCAGAGGATGGATTAAATAGTTTGATGAAAGAAGCTGCTGTGAAATGTGCTGTTTGTTGTTTCTATTTTCTTCCAGATGGGAGCAGGAACAGCAGGCTGCTGTAGCTCTGATGTTCGGGGCAGAGTGGTTCTGTTTTAGGAAGAAGTGATTCCACGTGATGTTTCCAGTTAGGACCGTCTTTATCACTTCTCTATTTCGCCTGGATTTTCATCAAAAGTTCTGTTAAAAGCTTCTTTTATCCCAACATGTGTGATTAAAAAAAGGAACAATATACTGGAAAAAAAACTAACAAAACATAATTCTTCAGCCTAAAAAAGAATAAACAACAAAAAATATTTTAAGGCCTATAATTGTGTTGACAAATTGACAGATTTAGTCATTTTGTTTAAACTTAAAAAAAAAAAAAACTCTCATGCACCACATGTGATTTTCACCATCATATTTTAGCTCAGTGTGTGTAAAACTGTCCGAGTTATTGCCATCATTGAAGTGGATTATCTCCAAATGTTAATCATTCATAAATATACATCCAGTAATTAATTTCTGAAAGTTATTAAAATCTGTGGATCATGACATATTTTGCTAAAAGACAATGACTGCAAGAGGTAATTCCAAAACTTTCAGAAATGTAAAGTAACAAATACAGAACTTTGTTACTGTACTTAAGCCGAAATGTTGGTTATCTATACTTTACTTGAGCAATTAATTTTCAATTGACTTTTTACTACTTTTCCTTACATAGAAAAAATATGTATAGTCATTTTTTCCAAATGCATTTCTTGTTATTGTTAAAGAAGTAAAAACTATAAACCGCGCCTCCTGGATAGAGTGAATTTTATTGTGGTTGGATGAGAAGTATAAATATATCCTGACATATTGGTTTGTGCGACACATCCCACCTGTATGACACAAATCACGTCAGATGTATGATTGTGGCAGAGAAATATACAGTATATACTACTGAAACAGGTCACAAAGTGGATCCTAAATTCTTCAACATGTAAATAATAATAATAATGATGATGATGATGATGATGATAACAACAACAACAACAACAACAACAACAACAACAATATAGTCATAAAAGATTTTAGAATAATGTTATATTTATTACATTTTTGTAGATTCCATTAAATGTAATTTTTGGCTCACCTAATATTTAATTATTTAAGTTCTTTTAATATTTAAGTATATTTTATGTCATAAATTTACTTTACACTTTCTATATTTAATTAGGCTACAATAAATGTCAGACACTTTTAGACTTTTACTCAAGTAATATTCTTAGAGAAGACTTTAAATTTTATGAAAATAATTTTATGGTAAAAGATTTTCACTTTTACTTTATACAATACTGATTTTTTTTAAAACATATTACACATTTAGTATTTGTACATGACTCTCAGCTACTATCACACCAAGTTATAGATCAACATCTTTAAAATGGGCCGAGTCGAAGCTACTTTTGTGGTTTTTAGGGTCAGTTGGCTGTGGCAACCATCATAAATCGGGTGAACTCCAAAGGTTAATCAAGTGCAGGTGTATTTCCTGTGATTACTTCCTGCGAGTTTCATTAAAATTGGTTGTGCGGTTGATGAGATATTTTGCTAACAGAAAGACACTTACACAAAGACATGGGCAAAACCACAATCGCCGGGCACCAAAAGGGGGATGGCGAAATCAAATCAAATAAAAAAAAAATCTAATAAAATTAATATATATATATATTTTTTTTAGTCTATGTGACTAAATAAATTAATTCAGGTTTCCCGATGCTTCCGGCAGGGGGCGCTCTCCTCCTTCCTCCCCAGCGCCGGACAGACACCGGGAGGCGCGTGAGGGACGCATGAACTTTAAATCCCAACTTTCACTGTCTCTCCCTCCCTCCCTCTCCCTCCCTCGCTCTCTCCCCCCTTGCCTGCCAGCCTCTCCCTCTCCACCCGCCGCCGCTCCCCAAGAAACAAAAAGCTCAGAATAAGATTCCCGCCATGGATTTACCGTCACGAGCCGCCTGTGAGTGATCACCTCTTTTTTTTTCTCCAGCTCCCTTCTTTCTTCTTTCTTTTCTCCGCGGATGCTCTTCAGCGTCGCGAGGCGAGATGATGGCATCAATAGGGGATTTCGACCCTCTAAACACCAGAGTCCCTGCAACTAAAATAGAAGTTACAGTTTCCTGCAGGTAAGACCAACATTCCCTGTTGATGATTTATTTATTGGTTTCTAAAACCTTTAAAAAAAGTCTATTTCTGTCATCTAATTGTCCTAAATTATGTCTGTAAAATGCTAGTAAAGAAAACAAACTTATCTATCTATCTATCTATCTATCTATCTATCTATCTATCTATCTATCTATCTATCTATCTATCTATCTATC
>JAUBOC010000181.1:24278395-24291738 GCA_032275365.1 Anablepsoides cearensis | reverse complement strand
AAGTGTGGAACAATTATTGCATTATACAACATAACCAGTGCTTTGTCATTGAATAAGTCCTTTACTTTGTATAATACATCGATCTATATCAATATATCAATTTGAATGGTTCATGATTCAGTTATATCAAGGCAAAAGGAAAATATTGTTCTATATGATTATCATATATTCAATGTGAATCGATATTGTATGCCCGTCTAACACAGTCATTGTGTTAGATGGGCATATGATATTGCATTATAGCAATCACAGACATGTGAATTGAATTGAATCTAAATCATACCGTCACAGACTTTGTGATATCGAGGAATATCAACTCGTCATCCAAACATATCGATGTATTGCATCGTTATAAAGCTGGTGATTGGGCAGCACGATGGCTCAGTGGTTAGGAGCAAGAAGGTCCTGGGTTCAATCCCCAGTTCGGACCTGGGATCTTTCTGTGTGGGGTTTGCATGTTTTCCTTGTGCTTGTGTGGCTTTTCTACGGGTACTCCGGTTTCCTCCACCTCCAAAAACAGGTTGACTTCAGGCCCAGGCCTCCTTTGAAAAAGAGGTCTAAGATCACAATGGGACTTGCCTGGTTAAATAACGATAAATAAATAAATAAATAAATTACACCCCTATAGACTATGATGTAAAGTTGAAAGTTTATTTTTGATATACCACATTTTCACAACAGCTGAAGATAACATAGTTACTTGATTGTGGTTTGGAATTGAATATGTGCCAGATAGCTAAAACTGTTCAGTGGTTCATGAAATATTTTGCTAACAGACAGATCGTTTGCTCAGTAATTCTTGTTGGATTTTGCTAACAAAAAAGAAACGTGACAGGAAAACACTATGGCTCTGTTATTGCCTTCGACAGGCAATTACAAATAAGCTCTTTTTGTTACAGCATAACGTTACAATTTAATCGTTGAATCTGGGTCAGATTCACAGGTAAGATATCCTGTTTGGAGCGCGATACCGCTCCTGATCTGATATGCAAGCCTTGTCTTAGCCTTTCCACTGAGGTTCAAAAAGTAGGTTTCTGCTCTCTCTGATGCCCTATTTCTGTTTTGACAGCTGCTCTCTATATTAGGTGAAATCTGTGACCGGCCTCCCTAACGTAATCTCTGCCTGAGAGGTGTGTTTGCCAAGGATTCCTGACAGTCAGTGCCCTAAAGCTACAATCCTCAGCTATAATATTCAGCCATGTGACAAGTTAAAATTCCTCTGTTCTTCCTTTTGCATAAGACTCATCTAATTATTTTTTACTCCGTACCTTCATCGCCTGCGTTGTTTGACCGGTTTATGTCACACTTGAGCTCTCTGTTAGTCTTTTGTCTCTTCCTGTCTGCTCTTTTTAATATTCCTGTATTCTTACAGTCGTTCATCAGTTGTCCCCTTACCTCCCCTGAGCTTTTTGTCCCCCCCAGTCAACTTGCTGTTTCACCTCACAGCGAGCAAATTGAGCCCTCGGCCTGTAAAGGAACACATGAAACATCCTGTCGGTGTCTTCTTTTAATTGGGCTTTCCTACAGTGCAACTTCTGAAGGCAGAGACTCAAAAACAAATTTTAAAGTCCCTTGAAATTCATATCACCCGCCACCTTTCATGCTGGATTTTTAAACTGAAATCATTTCATGTTGACTAATGGATTCAAAGTCTTTTTCATAAAACCTTACCCATAATTCACACTAGACGCGGTTTTGCTCCAGTCCAACCTCCGCAGCAAATACGCAACCATTATAATTAATGAAAGTATTTACACTGGCTCCGCACGGCGCAGGGCAGCAAGTGGACGGCGATCTGGTAAAATTAAATTTGATCCCATTTTTCCCGGACACAGGAGTCAATCTAAAACATCAAATCTTCTCAAACAATTGTTATGGATACACATTATACTATTTCATATTTCTATAACAAACCAAATTTACCATTCTCCTAAACCTACACATTGATCCTGCATTTTTGACATCACTCTCCAGGTTTGTTCCACAATCTTATTCCCTGTATCAAAGTACATCATTCCTTTAAACTGGTTAAAATTTGAGATTTATAAACATCTATAACTTTTTTAAATTATAGTAACTTTCTCTCTTAACAAAATTTGTTTGGATGTTTAAAGGTAATACATTTTTATGAGCCTTATACATAATCTGCAAAATGCTGTAATGAACAAACTCGTAGAAATTTAATAATTTTAACTGATAAAAAAATGTGTTTGATGGGTAACCATAATGTTTTCATCTGTAAAAAGAACACATTAATTAAACAAGTCATATACATATTAAATAAATTTGGACCAAGCACAGAACCCTGAGGAACTCCACATATGATATCACAGAGTTCTGAACTTACATAATTTATTTGTACAAATTGAATCTACAAAGGTAATGTCGCACCAACAGGAAAAGGAACAAGCACAACAGCCGTATTTTCAAAATAAAAGGCAGAAAGATTATGTCAAAATCCCAGCTGTATTAATAAGTATATTGATATTTTTATACACAATTTCTGTAATGTATCATTCTGTTTGGGAAGCAGATGCCAACATGTACCATGCAGAATATGTATACACACATTATTATACATATGGATTTTATTTTTAAATCAGAAGTTTCAAAAAGACAACATCGATGCAGTTTCAGCTGTGTTTGGAGTCTGCACACGCTTCCTGGACCTCTATTTTGGTTTGCACCATAGTGGACGCTGTATAAAATCGGGCGCAATGAACTGGCACCTAGTGTAAATTAGGGGGTTAAAATCCACACCAAAAGTTAGCTCAGTGTCTGTAAAACCAACCAAGTTAGACATATTTTTGTTCCTGTAGAAGTTGTTTAGCTGGGGTTGACATCCTGAATGGTGTCAACTCTACAAGTTGATCAGTTGTAAATGTCCAGCCCTTTATTTATTTAACAACATATTAAAATCCAAGTTTAGATGAGTTTAATGGAAAAAATATCTACAGTATAAAGTGAGACATTAGTTGCATTTATTATTGTTTTTAGTTATATCCTTTGTCTATTTAGACCATTGGATATCCACATCCTAATTAAGACAGTATATAGAATTCATGGAACATACGGTATAATAATAGTCTACTGGCAAAATGTGACCCACTGTCTGACCTTTTCACTTCAGGGGTCTTACACATCCACACCACTGCTGGCAGTTCTGCTACGATGTTAAAAATGGATAAAAAAAAAACTTCTACTTTCTGAAAACCACTTTCTCAGTTCTCCTCTGGTAGCTTTTGAACAGTTGTGCTTTTTGAGTTGGTGGACTACAGGATTTCAAAGTCTTTTTTTTTCCCTGCCATGGTGGTATAAAGTTAGTCCACTGCAGCTTCTCAAGTTAACTACTGCTGATTATTCTCCAGCCAATTATAGATAATTCACCAGTAACAATAATGTCCGCTGACTCAGTGTCCACACAATGAAACTGCTTTAAAAACCTTGTATCTTCTTGTGACAGACAAACTGAAGGATTCAGTTAATTGGCTGCACATTTTAGTGCCACTAAAAGCCTAAAATGAGGCATTCGTGTCACAGTAAAGACCATTTGAGTTGATGTGACAGAAGTAGCACATAGATGGAGCACAAAACTATTACCAAAGATGAAAGACAGCCTGATCTTAATAACGTGACGTTACCATGACCACTGATTTTGTGCATGATGTGTTTTTATAAGAATTTAATTGGGAAGGTGATTAGTAACTTTGGTGAAGTAAGACTTTTAGCTCAGCTAAATTAAAGCAAAACTGTCCTCAGATTCAATACTTCATATTTGATTAGTTTGACAAATAAAACAACTAAAGATAAGATTATGTTTTGGACTGCATGATATTGATATTGAAACAAATTCTGTTAGTTTTAATGGAAGATAACAGAAATCATAGTTAGAAATAATAACGAGTGCGCATGCACGAAGCAGGCCAATCTCACGTTCATCTGTAAAAAATGATAACAGCGATGTAATTGCACAAATTCAACAGGTAAATTTACACCATTATACAGACCCGATGCTCTAAACTGATTTGTGTTAAACTTTCCTTTCGGATCATAGATGTGATTTTTCATAAAGATCCAAACATGCTTTTTGAGATAATTTAGTTTACAAAATTCATGTAGCAACCTCAGGTTTTATCCTGTTGACCTGTGACCCAGTTAGCTCGGCTTCACTATGCGCATTTCTAACTACGAAATGGTCTATTTACATGACATTTTTAAGGTCACCGCTAAGGTCTGGAAAAAGCAAATAGAAGTGCTGAACATTGCTCCTTGCTGAACATTCTTTTATTATATAGTTTAACTTAACTAATCTATACAATTTTTCAGTAATCCTTTTAAAGCATTTGCATACTCTTTACTTGGTAATTACTTGATAATAAAATATAATACTATCCTATTACTATACCTACCTGGTAATAAATTACAACTTTCTAACACAAAAGTAAATAGGTTATTTTTGCATTGGTAAAGTTATAACCCGCTATTTGTAATTACATAGTAATACGCTGTATAATATGTGGAAATGTGGTTGTATTCTTTTGGTCAATAGTATGTAATTGAGGTACTGTTGAATAGTAATTTGACTGTAGTTACTCACTAAAAATAGTTTTACTAACATAGTAATATACTATAATTTACTACTTATTTGTTAATTACATAGTAATTACGGAATATATTAATATTTGTTAAGTTTAAATATAGTTAGTAATCTGTTGATAGATATATGTAATTGATGTACTATTAAACTGTAATTTTATTATAATTAGCACTAAATAAGTTAACTACATAGTAATTACATTATAATAACAATAAAAATAATAATTAAGTTATAGTAAAAATGTAGCAATCCGTTAGCAAATATTGGGAAATTTTTGTAACTGTATTAAAATTACCCATGAAAATTTGTTTAATTACATAGTATTATATGTTCTTACCAAGTAATTGCATAGTAAAATATTGTTATTTACATGTTAAAACAAGGTAATTGAAATGTAATTGGGGGACTGTTAACAAAAGGGTTGCCAACCTTTGAGGTGCAGTTTAATCAAGCCCAACAAATTCTGTGTATAAAGCACAGCAGCCATCCAATCAATGTTCATTGAAGTTTTCTCCTTTGACTAATGGCTTCTGTGAGTCTGTGGAAAGCATTGGATCTTTATAATGAATATGCAGTTTATTAAAAAAAAAAACCCAGCCCTTTAAAATATGCCTGTATGCCCCAGTTTGGTGGTTTTTCATCCTCCTACTGTAGCACTCTCATACTGCTAAGCCTTGAATGTCCATTACTGCTTAATATGATTTGTGCTCCATTCCGAATCATTCATGTTCCCTTTGAGCCCGCGCTGCAGCCAGACTATTTTCAGACGCCGTAGCTGGGACTCGGTTTCAGAGGGACGTTGGATTGCTTCGTCGTTTAGCTGCTACGTGGCTGACCAGATGTGCTCCTTCCTTTTTGTGTCACTTTCCATATCGTCGACAATCAGTCAGGTTCCTTGGACTCAGGTAACTTAACCGCAAATTAATCGGAGTCCTCTGTCGGCCTCTGCTGCCCAGACCCTGGAAACTTCACGCTCTTGTGCTTCGACCTCTCGACGATCCTTCTTTGTTTGGACAGTTTGACTTAATGACAGCATGACCTGTCAGAACCTGGTCTTCATTTGTCCTCACTTTTTTTTCCACTTCCCAAGTGAAATAAAGGCTAACATGCAAGTCACGAACTGATTAGCTTGTTCTAATCAGATTTACAAAACCAATTTGAGCAGCACTATATTCTGTTTTCCGCATGGTTAACGATGTGACAAAGAAAAGATTGTTTTCTTCTAAACACGGTGCCCAAAAGATTCCCTGCCTGCTGTGCTTTCTCTCTTATCTCCCCTCTATTAATTGCTTATTAGGAGGGAAAATTTGGTTTTAATCATTTGCCCGTTTAGTCAATCAGAGATTCATTTAGAGCATTAGGGCTGCTGCTGTCTTAACACAGATAACATAACTTGGCCAGAAGCACCATTGATATGTAAGCACAAATACAGGTTTTTTTGTTTGTTTTGTTTTACTCAGAAATATACTTTTGGTCTTGTGAGATCTGCTAATGCTTAGAATCTGGTCGTGGTGGCCATCTTGGATTTAAATTCTGTCATGAGAGTTGGTCATATAAAGTGAAACCAGGAAGTCAGATGTATTTTGTTAAATGAAAAAACTTTAAAAACTTTAAAAAAAGTTTATTTTACTTTATTTACAGTGTGAGGGTTCCTTAAAAAGTTTTCAATAAGAAAATGTTTACTTCCACCTTGCGATGATAGATTTATTAAAATTGGATGTTTATCCAAGTGTTTTAATATATTTCATGTCCTACAGGTGCCAGCATATAGAAAACCGTGGAGGAAACGCAAATAAATAAAAATTCTTCTCCTTTTTCTCCTTACAGTGGTCGTGTTATATGTGCAGGCTGTGGGAACCAAAGAGTGGAGAGAGGTAAGTCGAGCAAAACTTCCTTTCACAGTTTTATTTTCTATCCATCCATTTTTCTTTACCTGCTTTTCCTGTCCGAGTTGCGGGGGAGCCGGTGCCTTCTCTCCAGCAGTCACTGTGTGAGAGGCCGGGGACACCCTGGACAGGTCCCCAGTCCATCACAGAGCCACGTTAGAGACAAATGAGACAAACAACCCGTCACTCTCGCTCACACCTCGGGACAGTTTTGAGTTACCCCTAACATGGATGTTTTTATTATGTGATAGAAAACCGGAGTACCCGGAGAAAACATCACATTTTTGTTTCGATGGCTTATGTTTCTGACACACAGACATACTTTTTTCATCTCATATTTTTGCCATAATTTTTACCCCATTTGCGGTGATGGCATGCTGAGATTACTCTTGTTCAGAGTTAAATTCCCAAGTCATCCTGATTTGTAGTTATGAGCTGTGTTATGGCTGATCTGTTCCTTTTGAGACACCTTTCTGTTGCATGTTGGAAAGTTCTAATCAAGGACATGACATGTCCTGAGCTGCAATTAATGGAGTAAACCTCTTACCACCTGCCAAACATTTTGACACCTGAGCTATAATTGTGCTTGTACTTAGAAAAGAAAAATACTTTACTTGCTGTTGACTTTTTCTTTTACTCAATTTAAATATATTAGGATGTGTTATGTGCTCGGCACACGGGCAGCGCTCTCAGGTTGCTTGCCTCTAAGAAATTTGATTGGTTATTCTTCTTAGATTTTATTATATTTGTGGGCATCTGTGGTGGAGTGGTTAGTCGAGTTTTCTTGTTGCTGGTTCGATCCCCCGTTCCAGCCATCTCAGTTGTTGTGTCCTTGGGCAAGACACTTCACCTGCCTTGCCTACTGAGGGTGGTCAGAGTGCATGGGAGAAGGGTTTCTCTGCAGACTCAAAGTCGGCATTTCTCAAGCATAAACACTGATTGGCTAGTTGTATTTGCTCTGTTTTTTGAAAAGGTTGTTTTTTTTGCTTTCATTTTTCTTTCACTTTTGACTTTAACTACTTTTACATTCATTTTTTTAATGAAATCACAATGTATCATTAAAAACAAACATTAAGTTCTCCCTTTTTCTTAATATCTCAAATAAAAAAACACTACCGACTGATGTTGCTCTAATTTTGAAATGTAACCTTGAGCTCTTTGTTAAGAGAAGTGGAAATAATGAATAAAGATGTTGGGTTTGACACTGGCAGTGTCTTCATATAAACATATAATACTGGCGGCCAACATAATCTGCCGGCTGCTATTATTCCCAAGTCTTCTAATTACCTCAGTAACAACAGCAAGCTTGTGAAACAAAATATTATGAAAATATATATGAAAGTCCAATGCTAGGGTAGAAAAGTAAGCTAATAATATAAAGAAACGCCTAAGCAACGCTCATGCAATCAGGTGGGGCCCTTGAAAACTACCTTCCTTTGGAAACGCCTACTCATCTGCAGAGATACCTACTTGGTGCATGGTGCTCTGTCAGTGTGCTGTGGCTACAATGTAGCTTATCACCATCAGTGTGTGAATGACTGTAGTGTAAAGCACTTTGGGGTCCCCATGGGATAAAGCGCTTTATAATTTCAGTCCATTTACCATTTATTGGTGGTTGGCAAGAAAATGAACTTAATTTCCATTTTAAACACTTATACACTTAGGTCGTATTCACACCTACGATAGTTAGTCCGCTTTAATCGAATTCTAGTTCATTTGCCTGGAAAGTCCGGTTCGTTTGGGATGGTGTGAACGTGTAATCAAACTCTGATTCGGACCAAAAAAGTGAACTCTGGTCCACCTGAAAACCTAGGTCTCAGTTCGATTGAAACAAACTCTGGTGTGGTTCGATAGCATGTGTGAACGCTAAGCGGACCAGAAACCCCTCCAAAAGCAGGAAGCGGACTATACCACATGACATTCTGAGAAATAACCGTAATAAATTTATTTATATTGTGTAAATACCTCACTGGATGTCTGTATAAGGTGGACATCATGACTGGGGAGCTTGACGCGCTCCTCCTCGGTTAGCATGGAGCTAACTCAGCTGCCTTGTGTAAAGACAATATTCTCCGTGGTTCTGCCTCATCTTCCTCTCATGCTGAGCTCATTGATGAAGACTACTTTTAAGCCATTTGCCAAAATCACAAAATAAATCCTATAACTACTAAAATCTGTTTGTTTACATTTTGTGAAGAAGGAAGCTGCGCTCCATGTCTTCTTCTGAGGATTTTCATGTTGATTTCTTTAGTGGTTCTTTGTGCAGCGCCCCCACAGGTGAGAGCGGGAACAGCTTGTTTACAGGGTTTAGTTCGGTTGAGAAACTGCAGTGTGAACAGGAACCGCACCAAATAAAAATGTAAACAAATCTTGCGATCTCAGCCCCCAATCAAACCGAGTGTGCCGGACTATCGGGTGTGAATACAGCCTTAAACATTCCCATACAGCTCCCTTTTTATGTGTATCTTGGTAATCACGTTGTAAAGTGTGATAAAATAGGAAGGTTGGACACAGTAAAATGTTTTCCTGCATGTTAAAAGTGGTTGCTGACCGCAGGCAGTCAACGAAGCCCTCGTTGGTTGGTTGTAGTGCCGTGTGACAGCGACAAAAGTTGAACATTTTTCAAATTTCTTGTGTAGCGTTGCAAGCCTGCGTGTGCACGTCGACGTGTATGAGCTCGGAAATTCACATGATCGAATTTCGCCAATCGCTTGGCTGGTGGAGGGCAAGCGAATGTCCCATCATCGCAAGTGCCAAAGGAAATGAACGGACAGGGAGCGACGTCGCCTCCCTTGTGTCGACCATTACATAGAAGAATTCAACACATTCTCACTCCCGACTCGTCACATATTGATGCTTGTCCAAGGTTTCCTCTGCATCCGGTTTGGATGCGTCGGGTAACCCCATCGCATCAGTTATTGACGCACAGGGTTTTTCTGGGTTCCGGCACATAAGGTCTTTGCGTTGGGGTCTGTGGTTAATATTAGGGATCAGGATTACTGATTAATTTTTGGTAGTGAGGTCAGGGATAGCATGTCTAGGAAGAATAGAAGTTAAGTTTAGGGTTTGGGAGAGTTACTTGTTGTGCATTTCTACACTCAATAATATGACAACAGGCTCCTCCTTGTTCTCATCTTGTCAATACGCAGAGGGAACCTTGGACAGGGTCGATATGTCACGAGTTTGGAGTGAGAATTACCTCAATTAGTGAAAAAAAAATCAGCACAATGATAAAGCCCGTACCCCAAAAGTTCTTTCTCAGAGATGAACTGACTTTAACCAAACAGAAGTGTTTGACAATCAGGAAATAAGAATAGGTCATTTATTTCCCCAGCCTTTCCTGAGCTCAAAGAACTTGTGGGTATTTTGCTCACTTGCAGAGGTGGAAGCCACGACGCTTTATTTCTGTCCTCACTCAAAGGTTTCCACTCACACCTCTGCTTTTGCCTTGGCCTTTAGCTGCAGGCATTTCTGTATTTGTGGCTAACAGTTCGACACACCACAGCTAAAGATCATCATGATCTTCCTCCAGAGTAACATCTACTGCTAGACATTCTGCAGGAGTCATGCCCCTTAACCCCAAAATGCTGCTCTTCTCCACTTTTCTCACCTGCATTGAGAGTTTTTAGGCAGGTGGGTTTTTTCTCCCTGCACCTCAGTTTCATCACTTTTTCTATATATATATATTTTTTTAAAATTCAAATATATTTAAGTAATGGAGTTCTGCTCAGAGCTTGGGGGTGATGTGATGCTCTCTACCTGATTCAAACCTGATGCAACGTTTGCCTTCTTTTATCTTGTAGGCTCGATGTGATATGGAATGGTGTGTACAACGTTGAATGTCACGTTTCACATTTGTTTACATTTGTTTTCTTGTTGAAACATTGATAACCATTGGAAGAAAGTCAAAATTGAGCTAATTGTTTAAACTAAATTACCGAAGTTCAGTTCGCAAACAAAGAAAAACTTTAGTACTTTCTTTGAGTTAGAAAGATTTACAATCCTGAAAGACTATTTTATGATGTAATAAAAAAATTCGCAACTCCTAAAACAACATTAGCAGCAGAGTGAACAGCACTGGCCTGTTGTAGATGCTCCTCGTAGTCATCTTCATCTTTATTGGATTGAATTTGGATAGCACCGAACAGTGAGCAGTGAAAATGTTTCCCCCGAGGCCACAATCAGAGGTGGTCTGATCTGCATATGTTCAGTAGTCTGAACACAACCCATCCTGATCTTTGATGTAAGACCTACTGAACTGATGTGACCCCAAACAGGCAGCAAAGTTATTACCTGGATTTCTCAGAGGAAAAAAATAAAATAAAGGTCAGCTCTGCTGGCTGATTAAAGATGACTGAACCATCCTTGTGACTGTTCTGAAGATGTAGCCTAAAACTCTTGTCATAGGTGAGTTTCTCTTGGGTTTCTGTTTTGAGAACTGATTGGACCTGCTGAGGTCACTACATGCAATAATGTGCTGAGTCAATCATATGACCGAGCGGAGTCATGTTGCATTATATTCACCTAATTAAACACAGCACAGTTGTCACATCGACAGTGGAGCCGTGTAAAAACAAAACAGCTGACAGCTCTCGGAGCACCGTGGAAATTTACAGGTTAATATTTTCCATCTTTGCTCCGGCGGATATTTAAGCTTAAGAGATAAATCAACAAAAATGCAAATGGCTCAAATGGAAATGTACAGATGTCTGAAAGCGTGTACACAACTGTACTGATCTGTCTGCTCAGGCTGCATACATGTCTGCATCCAGAACAGGTAACTGACATTTGATCACAACAACATTTAAATCTTTTAATCACTATTTATTAGGGAAGCACAATATATCAGCATTAATATCGGTGTCAGCCAATATTGGTCATTTTTTAGAATATTGGTATCGGCCCGATATGTAAAACTGGGCCGATATTAATGTCCAATATTGATTTCCCACTTTTTAGCTTTGTGTTTCTGTTTTGGGAGATGTTTGGTTGTTTCATCGTGATAGTGATATAGATGATGCGTAGCCAGGAATAACTGAAGTAGGAAGCCATATCAGAGGTCTGGTCGTGTATTTACGGTATCAAAAAAAAGACCCAAGTGTGTTTGTGCATACATGTATAATATAGTTTGTGTTTTTGTGTAATATCAGTAAATATCGGTTATCGGCCATAACACCAATAATTATATCGGCTATCGATATCGGCTGAAATTTTCATATCGGTGCATCCCTACCACTTAGAGTCTGTTTAATGGATGTTTAATGCCAGGTCTGAACAGCCTCAAACATCATAAGGTGGCTCCTGTGAAACAACCAAAATGTGACCCAATCACAAAATGTACATGACTATTATGAATTACTGTAGATCTTTTCCAATAATAAATGAAAAAAAAAAAACTATGTCTTAATCATATGATCAAGGGAACTGAGAATCTTTTATTTGCAAGTTTTTATCAAATAGACTGAAACAGATTTTAATGGTTGTTTGTTTGGGATAAAATCACCAAAGTGTGCAGAACATTTAGGTACCTTAAAGTGTCCACATCTCAGCATCTCTCATTATTTTGTTTTTGTTGACAGCTACAAACTGAACAAATAAAGAGAGAACACATGCATTTATAGGGCTAAATAAAGGTTTGGGGGTTACTGTGACTAAATAGAGACTTAATTATCATGACCAAGCTTGTTAGCAGAGTTAGTTTTTCAGATTGTCTACCTACTTTCTCTCCTAAAACTTCTTCATTTATTACATTTTGTCAAATGTCACCAGGGCCTTTCTGCTCAGATTGGTTGCTCCTAAGAAAGGACACAGAAATGTGATTTTTCAATAACCCTCTTACCATGCAGCCCAGGGTGCTAAATAAACATGATTTTCTTCCCATGTTAGATTGGTTTAATTTATTTTATTGAACGATTTGGAGTGATTTATAATTACTTTTCCCTCTGAGATGGGTGCTGAGCCAATTCTTCTACAAACAGAATTTACCAATTTAAAAACTATATATATTTTATTACAATTGTGACATTATTTATTAGGTTGCTTAGGCTGCTGTTCATTGAATATGATCAAATTAAATATTTAACTTCCTGAAGTATTCACTCTACATTAACTGTGAGCAAGCATTCCCATTGGATTTAATGTGAACCTCTTTAGATACAAATATATAAAAGCATGCAGCCGGCCACAAAGAGACAGCTTGTTTCTGTTTCTTTAGTTGAAAAAGTACCAACAAAAAACAGTTTGACTGGGATTAAATATTATTTTATCTCCAACAAGGTGATCCCAGAAGAGCTGTTTGCTGAGAACTTGACACAAGGTAGATAATCAACTGAAAGATAATGCGTCGCTCAGATCCTGTCAGGGTTTTACTATTTTTTTTTCTTCTATTTTTTAAAAGCATGAGTTTCAGATACTTTTTATCTGCTGAAGATTGTGTTTTTTTCTTGAGTTTGACACATCTTTCATTTTCCACTTGTCCAGTTACTGGAAGCACAAACTGCCTAATAAGCTGTCATGTTCAGGTAAAAGGACTGAGCAGAAACTAAAGTCGCAGGAAAAACTTTTATTTTCAGATGCCTGGTAAACAAATCAAGAGCACTTAAAAAATTACAGGTTTTTGCTGCTTTGAAGCAAAACATAAAATAAAAAAGAGAGCACGAAATGGTTGAAAAGTTTTGCACAGCACTGTAAGGTTTGTTCTGTTTTGTAAAACCATAATTATTTAGTATTAAGTGCATATTTCATGATTAATTAATTACTATTTTTCAAAGTTACATCCACTTTTATGGTAGACTGATGTCCAGATCCAGAACCAGATAAAATATAGTTTGAACCAAAATCTGTTGGTAAATCTAAGTATG
>JAUBOC010000181.1:24196292-24208269 GCA_032275365.1 Anablepsoides cearensis | reverse complement strand
ATCACTGATGATGAAGAAATTAAGAATCTATTATTCTAATATAAAGTTCTTATTTTTCTACTGAAGTGAAAAAAAAAGAATTCAGACAGCCTCTGGTGCAGCGCTGTGATGTAAGCCAGAGGTTCTCAAACTGGGGTCCCAGGACCCCCAGGGGTCCGGGAGTCGTATCTTGGGGGTCCTGAAAAAAATTTAATAAATTGTTAATTTGTTTTTTATTTTTAAAAATGCAAATGGGGATCAATGCACTAGTCTAACCAAGCCAAATATAATATTCCCATGGCATTTAGGGGTTAAAATATTTGTAATAACAGCCTTGGGTTTATTAGGGGGTCTGTGCTCGTAATTTTTCTTCCTTGCAAGGGGTCCGCAGAACCAAAGATTTTGAGAACCCCTGACGTAAGTGGCCGACAAATTCAGCCTTTGGACACAGCCCCTGAATTTGGACACAGACCCATACAACTGATTAAGTTTTGGAGTCAGTGAGGTTTAGTGTGTTGATTATGCCTGATCAGTTCATTTGTTTCTGTCTCTGCTCCTAGTTTGTGCCGTTCAGAGACTACATAGACAGATCTGGAAACCAGGTCCTCAGCATGGCTCGACTGGCTAAAGATGTCCTGGCCGAAATACCAGACCAGCTGCTGTCGTTTATGAAGGGCCGAGGGATCGAACCACGACCATCCATGTCCTCCTCCCCTCTACCGGCGCTGCACCGGCACATCTGACCCCTGATATCTCCTCTGTCTCTTCACCCTGTCTCTCTCTCTCTTTCTCTTAAACAAATCTTTACCCAGCTCACTCCCAGTTCTTTGTCACTTTAAAAGAAAACAAAAAGACGGACCCGCTGCTTGTTCCTCTCTTATCACCGGTGAGGTTAAACAGACACAAATCATCCCCCCAGCAGGCGATCCTCTCTGACTCGCCTGCTGCTGCTGTAACTCATCTTTTCCTCGTGCTGTTATCGCTTTTTCGGAGACTGTACCAACGGATGGTGAGGATGACCCATGACCCCGCCCCCTGTGAGCTGACATTTAAACATGTCAAGCTGACTTTTTCATTTTTTCAAATCTCTCTTTTAATTCCCCCTTAACAGGGTTCAGCCAGACGTGTTTTAAAACAAAAGGTCTGTTCAATTACCCTCAGCTAGTTTTGACATTATCACAATTTGTCTACTTACAGACATCAATAAATATGTTGGTACCCATACAGTTCATTAAACCCATGCAGTTCATTAAAACCATGCTTCATATTCAGTGACAAGTGATATGGTTAGTAGTTTGTGTAATCTGTAAGCTTTTAGTGTGAGACAGAGTAAACAAAACATTGTAAAAAGCTGAGCTCGGATAATACAGGCAGAGTTTATCCCCCTTAAGGAAACCATAGTTCCTTGGATTATAATCATGGTTTTAAACTAAGTGTTTGACCTTAGTATCACAGTTGCCTTCAAGCTTTTCATCAGCTGTTTAGTCTATTTGAAGAGAACCAAGATGCCACTGGGTAGTTTGGTAGCAGAGAAATTAAAGGTAAAGGGTTTCTGAAGAGCTCAGAGAAGATTATAGATATTCACGTTACAGGTAACAAAAAAATCATCCTCAGGCAGCTTCATGTTTCTCTTAAACACATCATTCTAATCCTGGGACTGTAGCCAATCTGTTAGAACCAGGACGCAAGAGAAAATGCAACACCAGGTTGATCAGATCAACCTGGTATGGTAGGGTTGGGCGATAAATTGATTTAATCAATTAATTAGAATTTGCCATTTATAAAGATGATTGGTACACAACATGACAATATGGCAGCTAACAAAGAGGATCTACTTCCCAAAACAGGCACTGTTTCTTCAGTTATCTGGAGAAACCTCACTGAAAATTCTGTTGGAAGGCTTTTGCTACAAAAAGCAGGAGTACAACAAATTTGTTTCAACATCTGAAACAATATTGCTTAAAATCGAAAAAATCAAATTTGGGTAAAAAAAAATCAAAGATTTTTTTTTTTGGGGTCATATCACCCAGCCCTAGTAGATGGTAGAAGGAAAACAAAACCAAAAAATTACCAAGTCATTCATAAATAAAATAAATAACTTTGGTCCAAGTACACAACCCTGAGGAACTCCACATGTGATATTACAGTTAAGCTCTTACATCATTTATTTGTTCAAACTGTCTCCTATCTTTCAAATAGCTAGATACCCAGATGATATCTCCTTAATGAAATTATATAAATAGGCATCATAACTCTATTAGTACTAAATCTGATTAGATTTGGGCATCAAAGGGTCAAAGGTCAAGGTCCTATATGATGATTAGTAATATAAAACTGGCTTTTTTTTCTAACTCCTCAACAGTACAAATAAAATACTTGGTTAAATGATATGGTTGATATGGTTGTTGATATAGCTACATACCTCTTTGAATAATTAAGTCTAAAAATAGAGGAAAAAGGTAACTGCATGCCCAGTGCTTTCTATGCAGATGACTGTAGGGCAGGCGGAGGCAGACCGGTCGATGTTCTACCTTGTTAGATACAAGTTATAAAATCTCTAGTGACATTGGTTGAGTTTTGGTTTTTTCTTTTTCGTTATTGAGAAGTGGTACCAACAGATTTATTCACTTCTGTCGAATCCTCAGACTAAAGTAACTGAAATAAAGCATCATGCATGCTACTAATTTTACATAATTTTAACCTTAATTAACCTTATTCTCCCAATGAATCTTTTTAAAAATACTCATTGCAGTGTCATGAAGACTGGTCAAAAACGTGCACAAACAAATTCCCCACTTTTTAGTCTTGTATCGATGGTTGATGTGTCCTCGTATAAAAAAATTAATAAAAGATTTGTGAGCCAAATTTGTGCATGGCTGTCAACTACCACCTGTTTCCTTAACTGTGCAAACAGGCAGAATGACTGAAAGTACAGTATGTGTTTACGGTTAGATCTGTTAAGTGAGCTGTGTCAGAGAAAAGCACTTTGTTTACATTAAGTGTGGACCTGCATTTCAGAACTGAATATCAATATATGAGATTTAAATCATTCAAAATGCACTGTTTGATATAGTTCAGAAAAACCTTGTTTTTTATGTTAATTTCATAGTTTGTAATGAGTACTGTTAAACCCATCCTCGGTTGTTCTTTTAAAAGTAACAAACAAACAGGGCCAGATGTGGAGTTAGGCATCGGGTCACATGTAGTCAGATCACACACACACACACACCTCTGTCTGCCTCGCCTCGCCACACCCCACCCTCTCCCCGCCCAGCGTGGGGGACGAGGCCGGGTGCAGATCCCCCCCCCCTCACCCCCTCCTGCTGTTAGAGAAATGCCAGTGTCTCCAGCTGCCCTGCAGAGAGAAGGGAGGGAGGGAGGGAGGGAGGGAGGACGGAAGGGAAAGAGCCAGGGGGAGGGCGGGAAAGGAAAGAAAGGAGGGGCAGGGGCAAGAGAGTGGAGGAAAGAGACGGGGACGCTCAAGGACACGAAGAAGATTTGCTTTGTTTTGATGCCAAAGGAGGGGCATCAGAGGAAACAGGTGGCAGCGCGGAGCTGCGGTCACACATCAGTGCTGTTGGTAGGTTAGTTTGAGAAGTCTGTGTTTTGCATATTTTTTTGGTGTAAATGAACCTTAACGAGGGGATCAATGCACATTCTATGAAAAGCAATATAACTGACTCCCAGTGTAATGTTAGCCCTATGCATGTACCGTCCTCTCCCCCTGCCATTACTTGACATTTCTATCTCCAGTCCCGGCTGGAGCTGCCTGTAAAGTAGGAAGAGGCTGCCACCTTGTGTTTACCCGCTGTATAACTGGGTGTAATTATTATGCATGACTACTGTGCTTTCCTATACTCTCTCTCAAACGGTACATGTGCATGACCACATTCAGGAAAAAAAATTATTATTCCAACAGAAGAAGACGGTTTAAGGCAAAGATGTGCGTAACACTAAGAGGATCTAGAAACCTTTTCTGTGAAATGTGTTTCTTTTTTAAGTTAAAGTGTTTTATGTGCTGTAATGACTTTCTGAACTTGTTTCATCATGTTTTTTTATTTATCTTTTGCATGTTGAAGAATCAATCCCTTGCAGTGTTATAGTAGACGCCACCCCTACCTTAAAAAAAAGAGATAAATATATATCTCAATATGCATTTATTTTTTTTTCTCTCCATCATTGTAAATGTTCATTCGTGGATCAGAACCTTGTCTGCTCGGTGACTTTGCAGAATCCTGTAAACCGATATGTATTTTTGATATTTTGAACAAGTGATAAAACTGAAAAATGTAGACACTAACTGAATCAGAGAGATGTCTGCGGATGCTTAAAGCCCTGCTGTGGTTTTCTGTCCAACTTTTAACTGTATAAACATTAAAAAAAGATGAAGATGTATATTATTTTGTTGTAAATACATAACATTGTGTGATAAAACCAAGTGTCTTTCTCACTCATTTGCTCATACTAGAGATTGAAAAAGCAGTTTACATTAATGTTTCTAATAACATCTTTATTAAATGTCTAGGTTTTTAAGAATGTTCAATAAGAATGTAGAAATTAGAAAACAAACTTGCTGTGTTTTGATATTAGGTTAAAATTCACGTGTGTGCTTGTTTTTAAAGTAGATGAAGTTATCACACAGGAACAAGTCTCACAGCTCTGAACATTTCATCACAATCCCCTGTATGTGTTTGATCTTTTGTTGGAAATAACTCCTGACAGTGAGCTGTGATATATAGAAGTGTTTACACCAAATGTATGAGTTTCATATGTTCTGTTTTTATGAAAAAAAGTTCAGCTTTTTATCCGTCTGTCCCTGCAAGACCAACTATGCTGTTAGGAGAAAAAAAGGATTGCACCATCTGTCATTGTAACAGTTCTATAGCAAAGCAGGAATAAAATGTTGTTTCTCTGCAGGCAGAGGTGCCACTCTTTTGTAACTTTTGTTTTCTTTACTTTAGGGCTACATTTACATGTTTTTAATTTTCTTTGTGAAAGAACATAGTGTGTCTGTTAATTTAATCTGTATCAGTTGGCAGCTTTTAGGCTGAAAATTTGTATTTTGAAGGAAATATTTCCCATGAAAAATAATGGACACTAGAGAAATTACATTTGCAACATGACTGCTGAATGACTTGGAAAACATTTGCTGAAGAAGCTGAATTATGAAAAGTAAAACAACCAGAACAAAAGCTAAAATTAGTTCAACAAAAGCTAAAATCACCAAAAAAGCTAAAAGTAAAGCAAATATGCTGATGTAAGGACAACATAGTCCATTGAGGATTTTTTTTCATTTCAATAAGGAAAAAATATAAATCACAGTGAATATTTGAAAAAGTATAAAATAGATGAAACCTAAAATTCATAATGATAATGTTCTAAAGTTGAATGTTTCAGCCTATCACTGGTTAAATTAAAACACTTTTGCTGAAGTAATTTTGAGTAAAAATAAATGAACTGAAAAAATTAAAAGCAGGCAAAAGATTCTCTTTTTCTTTTTTTTTTTTTTTCTTTTTTTTAAAGGAACAACATTTTAATCAGACTGAACAACAAAAAGAAGCTGGGAGCCCCGGCCAAAGCAAACAACAGAGGGAGAAACCCTGAACCAGCCAGCAGTTGGCCATCAGATACAGGTTGCCTCCCCCCCCTTACCCTCCGGTCAGGATCTCACCCTACAACCAAAAACCAGATAAAGGGGCTGGTGACTCCCAGACCAAACAACCAACCAGGAGCTGGACAAGGAGTCTATAAGGACAAAAGGGACTTATGTTTAACATAATTAAAAATTCTTATGCTAAACAAATGCAAGATTTTTGAATAGTGAATAAAAGTGAGAAAAAACATGGAAAAATGTGGGAAAACCTCATCTAGAATGTAATAACAGACAGTCATGTCCAGAGACTGACTGACCGGCCCAAGCGGAAGAAATAGTAGTTCCCTGCATATATTTTAGACAAGATTACAGTGTTTTCCTGTTAATGGTTTACATTACCTGAAATGATTGAAGTATCAAAGCAATATTTTGATTTTAGTAATATTTTAGTATCAATCCGCACATCAATAAACAATAGTGCAAATGCTGAGTTAGCGTTCACATGATGTAGCAGACTATAAGGACTAAAGAAAGTAGAGGGAAGTAGAGAACAGAGGTGGACAGCAGGGAGGTCAGCCAATTTAAAGACGTATTTTTTTATTTGATAGTCCAAACACTTTTTTGTAATCAGAAAAAAAGTAAGAGGTGTTTATGTTTTACTGTAGTGTCTAAAAGAGTTGCACAATCTGAGTAACAGTGGTAAATCACAACATACTAATTATTGTGTTCTTTATCAGCATGAGTGTTTTCTTTACAACGTGTGCAAAAGAACATTCGACTACTTTAAATCCATGTTTCTCAGGAAAAGCTTTTAAACATTCTGGGACAGCATCACATGTTCGTGGACAGACCCTTTGGAGCCAATAAAGTGACTTTTTTATTTTTTTGTCCATACTCAAACCAACTACAAAGACAAGCAGATATATTAGAAACTGCTCAAGATGACAACAAAATGATGCAAAATGAGTGGAAGGAGGCCCACAATGACTACAAAGACACGCTAAAACACAACAAAGAGATGTCAAACAACAAAGGCAAAGATCTGAGGTGACCACAGTGACACCCAAAATAACCACACAGAGACAAATGAGCATGAATTAAAAAGAAAATGCTAATATGCCTGAAAGAAACCGACGTGAATGTGTATTTTTGAGTGGTGGAGAAACAGATGGGGATTCATATTGACAAGTCAATTAAAACTTCACCAACCCAAAGTTGTTGTTTTTTTTAATCTCTTAACAGATGTTAGAACACAATATGAATCTTTACAGCACCATATGGATGCTTCTTGTTACAGGAACATCACAAAGAAGTTTGACTTATAACAAGATCAACATTATGCCATAATTAGAAACACATTTTTGCTAAAGGAATACACAGTTTTGTACATACTAAAACTATTTCTCTAACTTTGATTACATAAAATTACTCAAGTTCCACTCAAGATCATTAAAGAGAAGCTACAAAGTAAATATTTCAATATGTAAAGAGATTAGACCGAGGGGCAACAACTGCAGCCTGAGTGCTGAACAGTTTGGTACAAAGTCCTGACTAAAAAAGAAAAACAGTTTATTCTAAAAGCCCAGTTTGTTCAGAGAGCCTTCTGTCACACTGACGTGGTAATTAACAGCCTCATCCATTAAAAAGCAGTGAGTGTGCATAAAATCAGGAGCCTAAGAAAACAGAAAGAATGACGCTGAAGTGTCTCTGCGTGGCCCCGCCACATGATCCACAGCAGCAATTAACACTGGAGTCATTCACTTCTCTCCTCTGGTGCAAATTATTTCCACAAAACCCTGAAGAGACACAGAAAAAAAAACCACCACAAGACTCTCCAAGAAGAGCTAACAGAAGCTGTGTTTCATGCACCGTCTTAGCTAATGTAGTTCTGCACAGTAACAGCTGATCGTGGTGACTAACCCACCCTCTCTGTGCTTTGTCTCCTCTTCCTCACATGGATGTGGGATGATTATGAAGCAAACACTGGTGGACCCCCATAGGACAGAGATGGGCAACTGGTGGTCCACAGGCCATATCCGACACGTGGCTGACTTACAATTGGCCCATCAATTAGCTATTTTTTTATACTGATAAAGCACTCAAAGCATCCTAAAATCTAAGGGATGCTTTAAATTTTTTTAAGTAAAGGAAAAATTTATTTTTGGGGAGTAGGCTGACTGTCTGTTCACAAAATTTCAAGGCGAGCCGTGCTTCCATCAACGGTTTTTTTTATGCGCATTTTGAAGTATCGCATTAAAAAACTTCCTCAATTTTGCAAAAAAAGTTTTTAAGCTGGCTTGAGGTGGTTTTAGAATTTTTCGAAAAAAAAAAAGTTAATGAGCAAAAGGGGAGATGAAAACACATTTGCTAAATAAGTTCCGATGTAGACCACCTGTTCCCATTGTCCAATAATTGCAGCTGCTGCAGCTGGACCCTGCTCCCGCTGTCTGCATTTTCCTGTATATTACGGTAATGTGAGAGAATTGCATTTCTTTTGTGTCTCTGGACAGCATGTAACATCACCAATACTAGTTAATGTGACAGAAAAATTACAACTTTTCCGATAATAGTAATAGGTTCCTGATAACTTCTCTCCATTGTCCTGATATATGTAGTCCATTCACTTTACTTCCTGTTTACTACAGCCATGTGTAACATCAACATCTGATGTAATTACACTTTGCGTAGCCTGGTTGATTCGCTGCAAACCAGTAAATGGAAACACGTCTGAAACACATTTCTTGTCAAAATGTGCATTAAAATTGGATGGAAACACATGTAATGTGCTTAGTTTGCTTAGTATGGAGTCCACGGGGGGCATCAAGGATTTCTTTTTCTTTTGTGTTCCCACACAATACCTTTGAGTTACCTCACAAATGTTTGCATTCCCTCACAAAATTGTTACACATTTCCACGTAAAAGTTTGTTTTGTATGAGTTAAATCAGACTTTTATTTTGTAATATCTGGTTCCCGAAAAACGAAGTTCGGGAAATTGACATTGATATTGACATTCAGTGGCTGCACTGAAAAAATTACATACGTCCATGTTATGCAGCTGAATTAAAGTGGTAGGGTAATTTGCTAATGGTTAGCATGTGAATTTGTTTATAAACCGACAGGCACAGCTAATAGTGATAAACAAATTTTGCCAGGTAACGCAAAAAATGTCTCCTATGTCCTCTCGTGGACTCCGTAGTTTAGAAACGCTGCCTGCCATGAAGTCACCGTTACAAGTTGCACAAAGCTAAATATGAGTAGTGTCAATAAAAAAATGCGGCACTCTTCCATCATTTAATTTTACAATATAAATCACCTTCAATAAAGATATTTGACTTATTTAGTTTCACATTTGTGAAATCTGTGCAGCAGACCTCCTGCCTGATATAAACTTAAGACAGAATTGAGAAAATTTTAACTTTTCCTCTCATGATCACTACTATTGTCTGTAATATTCTTTTTTGTTTGCAACACCCTGGAACCACTCAAAATGACTTTAAATGAGCTGTTCTAAGCAGCATAAGGATAAAGTCAGGTTGAACTTGCAGCAGTTTGTTTCTAAAATCGCAGAGAACACTTCACTCTTTCCACTAGAGAAGAAGATCTAAACTTGCGGAAAACGCTTTGTTCAGATCCTGTTTTGAACCGTTCCTCCGGTGATAACCGGCCCGAGCCTCTGCAGTTGCACAGAGGAGCTGTTAGTCCTGAACAGGACGTGAAGAACAATTAAACATAATGACTTAAAGAAGGCAGAGGAGCAGCTCTGCCTGGATGTAAACATGTTATTTAAGGAGAGGGGGTTTGAAGCAGAATGGTGGAAGGAGGGCGCCTGCAGAGCTGAAGCTTGTAAAGTCTGAACAAAAAACAAAACAATGTGGCAGCAGGAAAAACTGATAGGGTTTCACGTACATGCACCAGTCCTGAGAGGATTTCATTTCCAATAAGACCACCAGCTCCTCACTCGGCAGCAGCTCTGCACAGCAACAAGGCGATCCTGATGTCATGACAACACTCCTTCTTTTCCTCTTTCTAAACACAGTTTTTATGACTGCGTGGAAAAAAAACAAGGAATATCTGACAAAAATGTGTGTGGGTTTTTTTTTTTAGAGGGACTTGAACAAACCCGGTTTTGTGGAACTTTGGGTAATAGGTCAAGGAGGCTCAGCTCAAGGAAACTTTGGGCAAATATAAATGAGGCCTTCATGATGGAAATGAAGGGAAGAAAGAGGGGGCACACCTGAGGTTTTCAGAAAACAGCTTTATAGAGTTGGATGCACCGCTGCACGCTTGCAACACTCCAGAAAATTGTTGCTGCAAACTAGAGCAACGATGGGGTTTTTTTTTTCTCACTTGCGCCCAAGTTTTCCTCAAACATTAACCGGAGCCAGGTCGAAGGGTGACTCAGCAAAGTTTAAGAGTATCCAATGACTTGCTTTTAATTCAAAATGGCACATTCTGCTGTACGTTAATGCTGTGTAAATAAACAGGGAGCTGTGCTGGACTTTAAAAGCCCCAGTAAAAACACCCATAGTGTTACCAACTACGACAATGTAGCCTTTCTGTTTTTCCACTTACCTCACCAGCGTGACGCTCGCTCAAACAGCTTCTTGTTGTTATTATGCAGCGACGGCTGAAAGGTGCTACAGACGGGGGGTTTGTACAGACCCCGGTTTGTAAACCTGGGTAATGTCTCTCCTGAGGCGGTGACTCAGAAATCTGCAAAGCAATGTGATGAAAAATGATCAACGATGTAAATATGTTGTTTCATGCCAAAATGTAAAATGAGAAAATGTTGAATTAGAAAATAAAGATGGATATACAGCTTGTTACGTCTCAAATTGTATTAATTAAAGGAGACATATGATGCTTTTAAATCATTTTTTTCACATTTCAATCCTTCATTGGCATCTATATAAAGTGGAACTACAATGCTTTGGTCTGAATTCCTCTTTATTGTAACTTCACAAGCCCCGCCTCTTTTCTGGGATGTGTCTCCCGTGAGTGTTTTGTTTACATGTAGTGCGTACCTGCGTTTCAAAATTGCATTAAATATAAACGTAGCACAAAAACTATGAAAATTTGTGTTTGGTAAATTATTTGTTGTAAAAATGCTTCTTGGTAATAAATCTTATAGCGAGCACCTGATAGGCAACACCTGCACTAGAAGCTCAAAACAAGAGTCAGGCAGCAACAAAATAAACAGTTTGACAGAGAAGATTTGGCAATTTCTTCATGAACGCAACCCACATCCTCCGCTCTGCTGCTCATCCTAGAAAATGCATGTTCCTTACAAATGTGGCACCATTTATAGGGGAATTTAACAGGCTTTTTCAACATGATAAGATTTATTGCCAAGAACCAAAGAAATAATCTACCTTACCTTTTGTGCTAAGTATATATGGAAAAGAGCTGGACTAAAATATCAATCTGCACCATATGTTATAGCGCTGGATTTTTTTTATTTTAGCTTGTGATGAATACCGCTAACAGCTCATGTGGATAAAAGAAAATAATAGTGTGTTGCTTCACAGCATCCACACTACTGAGATCAATTTTTCTTCCCTATGTTTTTTGGCATCCAACTCGTTCCACAATTTTTGTGCTATTTCAACAATTCGTACATCAAAACATTCAGCTCATTTATGTGAGGGCTGTTATGACATTTGGTATTTCATATTTTTATACTTTTTTAGATATTTCATTTTTTTAGCCACTTTTTTGCCATTGAAAATGAATAGAGCTGTTTTCAACAACCTTAAAATAACAGCACCTTACACATTTTGTTCTGTTTACGCTGTTTTTCACGTTCTTGTGCAAATTTTAGCTACATTTTTTTTCTAATTTCAGCTATATTTCAGCTAATATTTTGCTTTTTTCTACTTCCATGTGCTTTTTTGTGCTATTCGTGCTTCTTATAAATGTTGTCTGCTATATTCAGCTGTTTGCTGCAATTTTAGCTAATGCTCAGCTGGTATAAGCTAAATTTACATTTTTAGGCTAAATACACATTTTTGTAGCTATTACAACTTTTTTCAGCTAAGTTTAGCAAACTTGTGCTCTTTATGCTTCCTTATGCTAATTAAAACAATTTACAGCTACTTTTTTAGCTGTTTAACTGAAAATTTCAGCTGTTTTAGTTATTTTACTACAAATGATTTTTTTTTCCTGTTTTAGCTATTTTTCATTTATAACTTTCAACTGGGTGATAATTTCAAATTGTGGCTACTACTTTTAGCTTATTGTATTGAAGAAAATTTTGTAACTGATTAATTGAATATTAGATGCAGTTTTGTATTTAATACATTCTGATCATTTCAGCCTTTAAGTTTTAAGCAGCCAAAGAGTTGGTGTGTGTGTTATGTGTTCTTTCATTAGCCTAAACAAATCTGAGTTACGTTCTGACGTCT
>JAUBOC010000181.1:24171705-24187789 GCA_032275365.1 Anablepsoides cearensis | reverse complement strand
CCCCCCCCCCCCCCCCCCCCCCCCCCCCCCCCCCCCCCCCCCCCCCCCCCCCCCCCCCCCCCCCCCCCCCCCGCGAGTGGGAAGGATATGCAGAGCTCGTGCGGTGGAGTTGTACAGCCAGTGCGCACAGTTACGCACCAACATCAACGTCCAGGATTGGATCCCAGCGCGTAAAAGGAGCGGAGTTTAATTTCCTCGCTTTCCCAGGTGAGATAGGACGTTTTTATATGTGAATGCTCGTTCTCTGCGTCATGATGTTGAAGCGCAGCGGCTTTTCTGAATGAAAAGGAAACAAGTTTGACCTTTAATCAAACGCTTTGATGTTTTACGCAGAGAGCGGCTGCGCTGGTAACAAAGACACTGGATTTATGCCATAGCGTTTTTTCCCTTCTACTTATGTTAGGCAAGTTGAGATAAGATGTCGAACTTGCCGTCACAGCCTGCAGCGGTAAAACATGCCATGAATACCGAGAAAAGCTTCAGGTCAAATCCTGCAGCGCTCTGGAGAGCAGCGAGCGCTCTGAAGTTTCCACACCGCGAGGTTACTGCAGGACAAACGACTCTAGACTTGCTGTCTTCAAACTTTTCTCTCCGTGAGGTGCTGCCGCAGCTGCAGACTCCATATCACATGATGCTGCCCTCCAAATGTCACCACAGCAAGTCAGGATCCGAATTCATTAAAGACGCGAATCAAAAACCTTTTTTGATCGTGCCTGATTCGATTAAAAAAATAGTCTTAGAAAGCATATTTTCCCTGGAAATGATCTAAACCCCCTTTAGGATCCGCAGAGGTCCCTGTTGCGCTTCTTTGGCTGCGTCCTTCACCCAGGCGTACAGAAGAGGGCGTCATTTAAATTCCACACATGGACTTTTTTCCCTAGGCTTTAAGAGGGATTTCAGAGTCATGTTTAATCATGAAGGCCTCTCATTTCCTCCAAAGCCATTTGATGTCCTCTAGTATTTTTAATCCTTGCATAAATGCAGCCGCGGTGCATTGTCTGAGAGCTGTTTGGTGCATAAAAATAGAGAATAAATCCGTCACTCATGAAATATTGCTTATCCCCTCTACAAAAAAAGTGTGGTATAATGAGAAAAAGTTTTCAGATTGTGTTTTTATTACGCTGTCCGAACAGAGATTTGGATTATTATTATTGTTGCTCAGATTAAGCTGAAATTAAAGACCACTGTGTGGGGGATAAATGGAAACACACCACTGACTGACCATGTGGCTTTAATCTTAGAAGCAGTGAGAAAAAGGAACGCCTGATTCCACATGGTCAGCTTGAAGTCTGAACCAGCAGCTGCAAAACCTACAAGCATGCGCACACACACACACACTGAACAGCCTACATTCCACGTCCCTCACATGTGGTTGACTCTCTCTTTTTCATAGCCATTAGTTTGTAGAGCTCTTGAACAAGCAGCAGGTAGCCAACAGAGACCAAATGTTTATTTTATTCAGTCTGTTGATTTACTTTGGTCAGATGATCGTGTAAAATATTAATCTCTCTGTAGGGGTCAAACTGACCAAAGTCAGTGTACCTAACTACGATTAGACGATAACCTGAACCAAACAACTGGGGCCAAAAAACCAGCCTGTAGACCCATAGTGGCCCTTGGCCAAATTTAAACAGTCCCCAACTTGAAATGTATCCTGAATAATCACACTCTCCTCTCACAAGGCTTTTGTCATCTTTGATTGTGGAAAATGTTTAAAGTAGAAGAGTTATCGTCTAACTAAACCTCTCGCTTTTACAGGAAAAGGAAGAAGCCTTCATCAAGAGCTAGATCTTCAGAGCTCAGCTGAGTCAGTTGCCATCAATCCGCACAGGAATGGTGGATCACCTGCCGCTTGGCGAGGAGACCTTCCTGTATTATTCCTGTTCTCCGGGGTCCGACCACAACCGCGCCTCCCGCCTCACCAATGGTGGCAACATGGTAACTGACGCGTGCACCTACCAGCATCACCCCTACCAAGGGGTGACGCTCTCCTCCTCGCGTTGCCTCTCAGAGGACGACCTCAGCGACTCCTCCAGCCCTCGCTCCTCCCTCTGCTCCAGCCCCGAGTCCTCGTCGCCGGCGTCCCGCAGCGTCCTCCACTCCGGCTACGAGAGCAGGAGCAGCTGGAGCAGCGGGTGCTCCAGCTCGTCGGGGGGAGAGAGTCAGGAGAGCCTGTTGGACCTCTTGCTCTCGCAGACCTCCCTCACCACCTCGTTGAGCTCCAGCGGCGGCGGCTCCGTCTCCTTTCCCTCGTCCTCTCTTTGCGTCACCTCCCCAGCCCCGTCTACCACATCGTCCCCCACCGCACCTTTCGTGCCCATGGGCCTGGCATGGGAGTCCAAGAGAGAACAGTGGCTGAGTGTCCCTCTACAGCAGACCAAACAGGACTGTTTTGAGTTCCCGGTTTTCCTTGATGAGCTGCAGGATCCTGAAGCGCTCCTCTTCCAGCCAACTCTAGAGGAGATCGAGGAGTTTTTAGAGGAGAACATGGTGGTGGCAATGAAGACTGAAGAGGATGAGAGCAATGAGCCGATGTCACCTCCGATGTCAATGTCAGATAAGACAGAGGGTTCAAGGACGCTAGAACTTGAATCAGCATCACAGAACTCAGATCAGACTGTGCCTGTGGCTCTTTCCCCGTGTTCCTCCTATTCAGAAACCAAACATTCACCACAAGCATCAGACAGTGACAGCTCATTAATGATAGAGGATGCTACCAGCAGTGTAACTACTTCCACTAACTGTTGTGCTGATGAGATCAAACAGGAGGACTGTGGATCGTTGTCAGCAGAAAGTGCCACCATTTCCTCAAGCGTGCCTGTAATTCTTCAAATCCAGCCCATACAGGTCAAACAAGAACCAAACCCCAGTGCCATCTCAGATTCCGCCACCCATCAGTCCCCGAGCGCCCATTCCCAACCAACTGAAGCCACGTCGCAGATAAAAATCGCCCAGCTCCTGGTCAACATCCAGGGGCAGACCTTCGCTTTGGTGCCTCAGCTGCTTTCCCCTGCAGCCGCAAACTTAAGCAAAGCAGGAGGCGCCTCTGCCTCCAAGTTCGTCCGAATCGCCCCGGTGCCCATCGCAGCTAAACCCACCGGGCTCGGGGAAGGCGGCTTGGGTGGAGGAGCTTCGGCAGCGGGGGTCCTTGCCGGAGGTCAGCGGTACCAGAAGAGCACGGTGGCTGACCTGATCAAAATGCACAAGTGCTCTTTCCCCGGCTGTAACAAGATGTACACCAAGAGCAGTCACCTCAAAGCCCACCTGAGGAGACACACGGGGGAGAAGCCATTCGCCTGCACGTGGCCCGGCTGTGGATGGAGGTGAGCACAGCTGAGCTTCATTGCATTAGCTCAAATGGTCAGAGAAATGGTCAAGATAAATTTTGGCTTTATTTGAAGGGATTGTTGCTAAGTAAAATGCACCATCGGTACTTGCACATGTTTATCTTAAACACAGAGATTACAGTAATGGTGTTATTCACTGAAGACAGATGTTGGTAATGAGGTAAATGTAATGAACAGACAAAACAACAGGACTCTTTAGGATGAGGATGATAAAGATAAGCTACAGGGCTCTGGAAATATCTTTCCTTGTGTTCATTTACTTTTTAGTATCATGAAAGTTCCCTGTTGCTTTTCAACTTTATGGTCCTTGTAAAATCATTAAGTGGTTCTGAGTCTTACATCTTTCCTGATTGTTATGCCACTTTTTTTGGTTGGACAGAACATTTTTAAGAGGAAATCAGTGTGTTAAATCTACATGTAGATAAACTTCAAAACTCAGTTTAGATAGAAGCCACATTTGGGACACTTCAATATGGATACAATTTGTACTTTTCCAGAAGTTGGATCTATCTCTTCTATCTGTGTGTGTTGTTGAACCACAGTAAAGTTGCAGATTAGATAGGGGCACCTTTTGAAGTTCTTTGCATGCAGACTTTGTCCCCTGTTAGTTATTGCACCTGTTTGCTTAGCGTCTGTAACCACTGAATACACAACCACGCACCAAAAAAATTACTGAAAAATTGAATCTAATCTTTCCTGATTGGCATAATTATACTTTTACGATCGCTTCTTTTCACCCCTCTTTCTCAGTCGCTGAAATAACACTTTCATTATAGTAAATTCAGTTGTAATCTTGAATCAAAAACAGGATGTTTTGAACTTGGGGATTCAAAGTGCAAACATCAACTTCTGACCTGCTGGTCAATGAATTTTAACTCTATACCACATATGTACAGTTATTGCTCAATGGTGCACAGAGTCCTGTGAGTGTGTGCACATAAATATAGGCAGGGTTAAGTCAGGGTAAGCTACTAATGATAACAATTTGATTTATACAAATGTGTTTTTGAATTAAGTGATGAGGAAATAAATAAGATCAAATTTGATTAAACTTAGACGGGTTCATTGTTTTAAATGAACAGAGGCAATGTTTTTTTTGCAAAAATCTTATCCTGCAGAGGGACTGCATTGGACATGTTCAGTGCGTTTTAGGTCTTTTTGGCTGCTTTATGATACTGTATGTTTCGTACATTTACAAAATGCAAGGATTTAACGTTTGTTTTCAATAAGGTGAATTATTTCTTTATTACTTTGGGATAAGAGATAAGTGCTTTTGGTTACTCTTTCCTAGGACGTGGTTACAATTATTTTCTCTTTGGTAAGCTGCAGACGAATGGAAGAAAATGTTTGATTTCCTCCCTTCTCAGTTTTAGTGTTACGCTACGATAACTGGTATCTTAATTCCCACTTGTATCAGCAGTGTTCTCTTATCTTAGTCAATCCTGAAGCACACGCAGATGAGCCTGACTTATAGGGTTGGATCTTAGAAAACCCTGCAGTGTGTGTTACATTGACATCATCAACCGTTTTTCCCACTTTTATCTTCTGTCATTACTGTAATCTAAATCTAAGTATTTTCATGCAGAGCTGTTTTTTTTTTGTAATATTAAGATTGCACCCACTGAACGAGCAGCTTTTCTCTATTTCAGACCTGGGTTGCTGGAAAATTTTTACTTTTGTATTTATTTTTTAAAGCCATGCAGACAATAACATGATTATTTCAAAGTTGTCAAAGCTTAACGTGTTTTTATCATCAACACATTTGATTATATAACAATAATCAGCATTCTAACTCATCTAGCTGTAAAAAAAAATAGATAAATCAAGAACTACCTTGCAAATCAGGAAGAGGGAAATCCTCTTTACTTTAGGATTCAGTGAGTTTAGTTATCACGGGATTACATCCGTCTGACAATATTGCATTTCAGCCAAGCTCAACTCAACAGTGTTATCCCTGATTACACCGCTGAACTGTTGTTCCCTGAGCCTGTCAGAGGAAAAACAAGGCATTAACCTCCAGCACATAGAATATAGTGTTCCACACACCTGATAAGAACTTTAATCTTTGCATAAATCTCCTCACACAATGGCTGATTATGACTTGAGTCACTTTTTGGTTTGTATGAAACAGTCTGTTTATGTTTCTGTCGGAATGCATGAGTCATCACATTCATTCATATTTGGCAGTTGCAAACATGTTGATAGATCAGCCGTACATTAATACGCACCTAATCTGTACCGTATCCTAAACATAAAGGCATTTATGCTTTTATGACTTTTGTGCTGCCCTTCAAAAACATCCTTTCATGACTGCGGCAGTTTATTTATTTTTGCCCATTTCTTCTAGAGCAGGAAATACACATAAACTAGCGACTCAGGCACCTCTTACATGCTGTAACCTTAGAAGAGACCCATGTGTTGGCTCCTCTGAAGTACAGAGAAGTGGTATTTCATTGGCTCGTACCCCACGTGTACGTCAAAGTTATATTTCCTCTCGTTTTTTTTTTTCCTTTTTATTGTTTTAGGATCGTTATCCCTCTTTTACCGTTGCTGTTGTGTGTAGTTTCTGCTCATGTGCAGATTTGCATGTGTTCGACACATGCGGGCTCCCTGACAGGCACCAACAGACCCGACCTTGCAGGATTTGTCAGCTCAGACCTGCACCGAGGTTCTGAGGTTTTACTCCTGCAGCGGCTGGGCTTAAGACCAGAGTTTGCTGTAAAAACACGGCGGCGTGTGTGCACTCGTCATCTGTCATCGGGGTTGTGGCGGCTTTGTCTGTGTCAGCTGATTTATCCAACATTACAACATTACAGTGTCAGGTGATGGCAAGTTTGTCGCAGGTACATTTAGCAATGGATTGTTCACTTTTCGGTGCAAAAACAAGTCCAAATGGAGAAACTGTTTTCAATCAATGTGACAAATACAGTACATGTACAGTAGTGATGCAACTGCAAACCTATTAACTAACCTGGCAGCCACACCCTCCTTGGTGTTTTGATGTTTTGTTAGCAGCAGAGTTAGGTTTAAGAACAAGCCAGAACAAAGCCTGCATGTGTGTTTCCCACACCACCCATACTAATATGTATACTGTGTGTTGTGTGGCAGCCACACCAAGCCGCCTCAAGGACTCAAAGCCATAACCCGAAATGAAAAAACAAACAAAAGATCCTCAAAAGCACTGTTTTATAGCTAAAGTTGCAAATTCACTGACCTTGGTCACAATCCCTGAAATGTACCAATAAAGGCCTAGATAATGGGTTGAAGGGGAGAGAACATTAGATAAAACAAGAAAACAAATGGAAATGGGTATATCATGAGATAAACAATTATCACATGATCAATCTAACAGCAAAAAAAGGGTGTTTCTGAAATTTACTGGTATCTACATGATCTAGTTGGGCTCAGGAGCCAGATATGGTTTCAATCATGCCCCAGCTTGCAGAAGAGCCTGCACATCTCCGAGGGTTTAATGTGTGCACATGTGTCAACTCTAAAACCAAAGTAAATACAACCTTTTAAGAACAAATAATGAAGAAGAGTGTCCTATTTTAGTTACCTACTTTAAATAAAACAAGTGTCAAATGATTTTAGTTTGGAAAACTGCTGTTGTTTGGAAATCTTTTGTTGAAAGGGTTTTGGAGAAAAATGTGTCAAAAAGTCGTTCAATAATTTGCTAAATCTGGTCACAGATTTGCCTTGTTTGGGTTAGCAGAAACCACAGCCTCATAAAAGCTGCTGGCATTCCTGCAGACTGAACTTTGCCACATCGGTGACAGATTATCCACTTAATTATGACCCCAGTGGGCATCATATTGTTTTCTCACTGTTTCCTTATTTATTTTTTAATTATTTTCAAAATGTTTGGTCAACCGTAGCATGGAAACAGCTGCATCGATCAATGGGAAATTTGGTAGGAATGTAAATGTTTTCGACCTACACTGTGCCAGCCAACGATTTTATGATAGACCCCATATTTGAGGAGGGGGCTCCATCTGAAAAGGGAGTGATTGGACATGCAAAAATGCTTATAACTCAAAAACGATTCAACATAGGAGCTTCAGATTTGTTTATTGTTTAGCTTTGATGAAAGGCTATCAGGCCCACCAATGAGCCTCCCCCACTCAAAACAGTGAATCCATTCTGATGACGTCTGAATTCTGGTGCATTGGGGATCATATGCAGTATCTAATTATTACATGAGAATAAACGTGAAATGTTGGTGGAAACAATTACTGCAAGTGGATTTTTGTTCAGATTATTTTTTGCCAAACTCTATAGGTTACTTTAGTTTAAAACCTGACTGTGAAAATGTTGAAAAGGACTTTTGAGTAATCTGTGTGAAGTGAAAATGTTTGAACACAACTGTTAGTAATATCTTTACTTCCGTGGGACTTATCGCCTTCATGCTCACATACTGCTGCTGGCGCTGTGAAATCCACTTGAGTTACAGTTGAATTTGATCTTAACATCTTAACTAATGTATACGGACACACATCGAGGTGCAGAAGCGCCGCTCTGTCATCCGTTTAACCCTTCACTGTCACGACAGTCGAAGCTGGCAGAAGCCCATAGTGACCACAGCAGATCAGGCCAGGAATAGGCCAGGCTTGGATTTGCAGCGCTCATGTGTTGAGCTAAATATGGGGGTGGCTCTTCAACTTCACAGAGAAGCTGCATGCGAAGCATCACACCTCTCAGATTACCCATCTGGAAAAAAAAAAAAAGAACTCAGCCTGGAACGGCTTTTATTTTATTTGGCAGTATTAGGTAGGAGTCTATCTATTATTCATGCGTTTATAGGGATCTATAGAAACACAGAGTGGTTTATGTGGAGACAACTCAACAAGGCTGAGCTAATCAGTATGTTCAAAAGCCAGTGGAACAAAAAAAAAAGATTCTTTATTCACTTGTTGCATTTTTATCTGGCAGGTTTTCTCGATCTGACGAGCTCTCCAGACACCGCCGCTCCCACTCAGGAGTGAAACCGTACCAGTGCATCGTCTGCGAGAAGAAGTTCGCCCGCAGCGATCACCTGTCGAAACACCTCAAAGTCCACCGCTTTCCGCGAAGCAGCAGGACGGGACGCTCTGCAAACGGACCCCTCTGACCCCGTTCTGACCGAGTGACGCTAAACGGGGGGGGGGGGGATTATTTGTGACGAAAGACTAGAAGATCAGACGGGGGTTGACAGTCCAAACACCCTTAAAAAGACTCTGTCAAAGGGCTTTTTATCACTAGTGTGTTTATGTTCGAGCGTGTGACGCACATTACTGGTACTGTGATAATTTATTGGGTGATGAGGAAAAGACTGTAAAAAAGAAAAAAAACGAACTCTAACAAACATCTGTTACTTGATGCAGCGATCTCACAGGTGGAATAAGCTTTTTATATTTTGCGATTTTTGTTCTCAAATCTTCTAGCCAATCTGTTTTGAGGACTAGCTATTCAGAATATTTTTACACTTTGAGGTGCACGTAAGCTTCATATCAGTGCATTTTATATCACTGTGGGATCTCTTTTAAATACCTTTTTTTTTTTACTTTTGTTTTTTTTTTTTGGAGCCAGGAGGTTTTAAATGTGGCACTAGTAAAATCTTTTAAAGGGGCAATATCATGTAAAATCATCTTATTTGAGTTTTATATCATGTTATGATGGTATCCTCTCATCAAAAACATGCCCAGAGTCTTGCTTTGACTCATTCATGCATGTTTAGGAAATCCTGTAATGTGCTGAAATGGGCGGGACAGAAGCTGAAGGAGGTTCTTAAAGAGACAGAGGCCAATTTCAGAAACAGATATGATGAGAAGTTTATTTTCTATTTAAACATAGAAACAGCATTTTAATAACAACTAAAGGTGACATAGTTACTTTATTATGGTATAGAATTTAAACATATGCCTGAGAAACACACAATATTGCCCCTTTAAATTAATACAATTTCATCCACAAACAGAAAATAAGTCTTATTCGACATTTAGGAAGCTATTTTCCAAGACATGACAGAATAGATGCATCAACATTCCTTTAGTGTTGAAAAAAAGGCTCTTTGACATCTTTCAGTCTTTTAAGTTTAAAACAACTGCAAACACAAGAAGCTGGTTCAAGTCCCTGCAGACTTCCTGCCTGCCATCATAGATCAGGACGTTTTAGGATTTGCACTGGCTCACGTGAAATCTTTTTGCTCTGCCCGTTTGCCCCCAATGAGAGCTTAGAGCTTTATGCTGCCATAAGTCTTTGTCTTTACTTTGGTTGAGACTTTTATTCTGGGGGGAAAAAAGCCATATTTTATTAATAAATAATATTAGTGCAGCTTCAGACGTACATGACTAAAAAAAGTCCTTAATGCACAGTTGAAAACTGTGTTTTCAGCTGATTGTACATCACAGCTTCTGTTTTACGAGTTTGTTATGCTGTCTTGCCATATTTTCTTACTTTTTTATTTTATTTGCTAATCACTGCTGTCAGATATTGTAAAATGCATTGTTATGGAGCATTAATAAGATGCTGGAATTAGTATTTTTTTTAACGAATCAGATGAAAGGATTTGAGTGTTTATTTACCTGGGTGTGTGCAAAAAATATATAATTCCAAAACTTTTTTCTAGATTGTCAAAATAAAAGCACTAATACAAACTGTAGTGTGACTGACAAATGGAGGCTTTTGGAGCAAAACTATTTAAAGTTTCTTTTTATATATAAGTAATTAAAAAAGGACTGTGTCCACTTTTTAAAAAGACAAATAAAGCTGCTTGTTTGCATCATTAGTAGCTTAAAACTACAAATGACTGGATTTTTATTTAACTTTAACTGATATGTAATATTTTATCAGATAGCAAATTCATAACATATAACAGCGTATTTGTCAGTAGAAAAACGTTCTTTATGTTTATAGAAAGTTGTAGAACAACCAAGAAAACAGAATTATCCGTGCTAAATCTTGAACGCATCACTTCCTTCTTGTGATGCTTTTCGACACACCTATTTACCCTTACAGAGGTTTTTTTATTTTTATTTTTTCTGCCACTGTTTCTGAGCTGAAATAAATTAAATGAGTCATGGGAGAGGCAGCAGCTGCTTCTGAGACAGAAATCTATTTATGTGCCATAACTTAACAGAAATTCAATCAGAAGGATCGCTGAGAATTGAAGTTAATTTTTGGAGAAAAAAAAATTCTCATTTGCTCATCAATTCTTAAAATATTTGGAGTATTTGGTAACTCACCCTTGATGTTGTATGTAAAAAAGTATTCTTATTCTGCCAGGCATTCCTTCAGTGCAAACAGAAGAAACTATTTTCTAAATGTGTATCATATGTAATCCCAGGAATGTATGTAAATATTGTACATGCATCAGAAAGGAAAACAAAAATATTCTTATAGCAAAATCTGTGATTGTAAAAGATTTTTGAAAATGTAAAAAGAAAGTGTACATAACAAAATATTTCACATATATACTGTAAAATATAGGGGGGAAAATCAGGTGTTTACAGAACACATTATTAAATATGCCAATAAATGTTTCATAAAACACAATTATATAAAATGATATAATTGCCAAATAATTTCTGCAATAATGTAAATAGTTTTTTCAACTCTTTTTAACAGGTGTTAATATCAACTGAGCACAATGTATCTTGAAACATTTGGTAAGTTTGTTTATGTGATCTGTAAACACTTTATTAATAAGAATTTATGAAAAATTCTTATATTTTTGCTTTGTTCTACTATGTAAAACACATTTACAATAAAATACAAAATATGTTTTTCTGTGTTTGTTTTAAGAAAATCTTGTGACTCAGACATCAGCTGTCATGTAAACTTTTACTTGAGTGATAAAAATGTTTTACATCAAAGTCCATCAATTTAAAGTAGTGGAAAATATTCAGAACAGCTGCTTGACGTCCCAGCAAGCTCACCCTGAAGTCAGACTGTGTAATGATTTCAAGTCTCAGACCTACAATAAATCATAGGACACTACAATCTGTGGTTTGCATATTATGCACCTAAACAGTACAATTTCATTCTAATCAGATTTTTCTTGTTTTGAAGGGTTTTCAGGTTTGCAAAGTTGCAGCTGATAAAGTCTCAAAAACAGTGTGATATTGACAGATAAGACCAGTGTGGGGATGTTTTGCCACAATAAAAGCCTGGGAACATTGCACTTATTATCTCGACCATAAACTATATCTCTCAATGTAAATGTGAGTACGCCCTAATCTGTGTCATATAACGGGACACTGAAATTCCACGATGCATTCCGAACAAATCTGACCCGATACAAGCAACATTAGGGTGTTTGTGTTAAATTGTTAGAATCAGTTTCAGTTGCAGGATGAGGTGTCTGAACTGAATTTGCATCCTTCGTACGTCATTAAATACCAAATCAAATTGGTGTCTGGAGAGATTTATCCCATCTGAACACTTCAAACTAGATGAATCAAAGTCAGAAGGGTTCATTGCTGCCATTTCACTAGCCTGTTAACAACCAGCTCCTTGTTCTACGCTTTCTTTCATACAGAGGGTCTGGAACCTCAGCTATTGATGTTCGATTTTTTCCTGGAGGTGTGAACTCTGTTAGCCTGGCCCTTGCCTTCCTACGCAGTTCCGCTCAATTCTAGTTTCCTTTCACTGCTCCGTCTGGGATTTCTTCAGGAGAATTTTCGTCCGGGCCAATCAGAGAACAGAACGTCGATTTCCTGCGCAGTGTCTGCTGGTTACTTTCTAGCAATGGCAGTGGAGGAAGTGAACAGTCCGTGTTGATAAGGCTTTCAAATTAAAATAAGTTCAGTCTATTTACCATTTAAAATAAATTTGTCTGACAAAGCCTGCAGCATAATTACATATGATACACATTTAGAAAATAGTTTCTTCTGTTTGCACTGAAGGAATGCCTGGCAGAGTAAGAATACTTTCTACATACAGCATCAAGGATGAGTTACCAAGTTGTCTTGTTTGGCTCGGTACTTTTCTCCTCTCAGTAGAGTTGTTTATAGCGCACTTGGTTTCCGGTTAGCTTCTTAGCTTAGCCTCCTTTACAGCGGAGCTGCACACACATACCAATCAATTCAATCATTTTAAACTCCAGCAGAGGCCACGCCTCCAGCAAGAATCTCTTCCCTAGCAGAGAGTCCAGACCCTCGTACAAAGCAAAGTGAAGGACAAGGGTCTGATTTTTTACCAGGCGAGGACTCTGTTGAAGTTTAACGATTAAAAATGAAATCATTGGAGCTGCTACGAGAGTTTTTTACGCCCATCAGTGTCGAGCGGACTTAGCCACGTGACTCGTGGTCTAAAAATAACCTGAGTGAAGGTCCCCATTTGGAAGCTATGACAACACAAACTGGCTTCATTTACTTCCTCTGCCTCCATTGCTAAACTACAGGCAGACTGAAACGGCACAGAAAATCCACATTGTCCACAACTCCTCCTCCTGTTGGCTGATTGGCCCAGCTGAAATTCTACCGGAGAAATCCTTGTCCGTCCATCAGTTTTCTTCCACTTAACCGAGGTCGGGTCTCCGGGGCAGCAGCCTAAGCAGAGAGACCCAGACTTCCCTCTCTCCAGCCACTTGGGCCAGCTTATCCGGGGAAATCCCAAGGCATTCCCAGGCCAGCTGAGAAACATAAGTCCCATCTTCATGAACTGTGTGTGGACAGCCAGTTTGTTGAAAACCTCCTGGTTATCTACTCAGCTTTGTCTCCTTCACCTCACTCCAGGAAGTGTTTACAAGTTCTGTGCCCAGAACATCTCACCAGGGAGGCGTCCAGGAGGCATCCTAACCAGATGCCCGAGTCACCTCAACTGGCTCCTCTCGACGTGGAGGAGCAGCGACTCTACTCTGAGTCACACCCGGATGACTGTACTACTCCTCGTCTATGAGAGAAATAGAATTGAACAGAACTGTGTAGGAAGCAAAGGCCAGGCTATTATTTCACCCAAACAAGCAACACAAGCTCTCAAAAGACTGAGGACCGGTGTCAGGAGAGAGCGGCTCTAAATGACATTACTGAAACACACACTGCACCGACTTTAACTCAAACCTCCAGGACTTTCATTTGTTCAGGCTAAAGCCGAACGTTGAACATGATCTGCTTTGTGTCTTTAAACATTCTATAACACCTTATAACAACCACTTTATTAATGTACTAACTCTGTCTGGCATGCATTTTTAAGACCAAATAAAATCTTATAAGCACGGAAACACTTACCAGAGTGCAAAAAGCTTAGTGACACACTATAATTTCAAGAGCCATTTAAAAGGTCAATTCAAATAAATTCCCAAGATGTTATTTTTTTTTAAATCGTGCTGTATCTCAGAAGTAAAAAAAAAAAACACTGTTTCTCGGAAAGTTACATAAGAAACACGTGACCTCATGTCAGTATAAGATTTATACCACATGAGCACATTTGCATGGAAATTATACCCTAGTTTCTGCTCTTCCTTTATCCAGACTTTCTTTGTCTTTAAACCACTTGCACCCACTTTTTTCTACAACACTTTGAAGAAACGATGCCTCTTGGCATCTGTTTGCTAATGTGCAAAAACAAAGAGGTAGCACGAGTCTGACTGTTTAGTGTTCATTCTCCATGTAAATCATAAGGCTGCTGTAACATAGGGGCATTCTGCAGCAGGAAATAATTCAACACATCTGGACCTAAACTATGCTCAGGACTTAATGCTGAGGATCTCTTTCTCTCAGTTATTTATGATTAGAAATTGCTGATAAATTTGAGAAAATAGTGTTTCAGAGAATCTAAACATGAAAAAAAGCTTTTACTGTGGTTTCTTGCTTTATATTTCAGCGTGAAACTCAAGTGAAGAAAGTAGTTCCAACAATCAGGTCACAGAACAGTCAGACTTTGTTTAATGTTTTAGACTGAAGGCATTAGGTATTAGCCATATATATCATATTATTGTATTTTTATTTTTACATTAAATAAAGCAACTCAGAAGAGACATATAATTTAGGAAGCAATTAAAAAGTTCCAGCTTACTTTACCACAGCAGTATGTTTTGATGGTTGTTTCTGACACAGTGTGACAAATTAGTTTGTCAAGGGATCAAGAGAACGCAGTGTTTACAGGAACTGAAGTCTCCTTTGTTGCTTTCTGGAAATTAGGAAGCTCCAAACACAGACGGCTGAAAGCAAAAGAAATCTTGCAAAAGAATTTGATATAAACAGAAGAAAAAATACATTTAAACATATATTTATAGTGTAAATTGAGCCCATGGAGACACTGTTGCCTCATTGTTTTCCTCTCGTGCAGGGCTATTCTACTGGTCACATCCGGGTCGCGAGTGACCAAAGTTCAGCCCGCCATTTGGTTCATTCATCTATTAAGCCCAATCCCCTGGTTTTATAATTTAATTACTCCAAGTTCTTTTAGTTAGACATAGACATGTTTGGTGTCTACAGAAACGTCAGAATTTTGGCTACAAGCTGGTAAAAAAACATTTCAATAAACACCCAATACAGTTAAATTACAAGCAGTTGAAGATAAAACTATGAAAGTAAAAATAAAATTGGTTTAAATATTTGGCAAGTATGAGATGTCAAAATAATATTTGTGGTAAATAAGGCATAATGTGTTTTTTATCACTACTATCATTACATAGGGTTCTGTATGTTGTATTCATGAATAAATGCAGCAAAATAAACTATTTCAAAAGGTAACAGATCTTTGTAACACTTGGTTTATTTACATAATGACTTTAATTGCTGGATGTTCGGCCCCTGAGCTGTTGGCCTGCAGTAACTGTGGCCCCAGTTTAGTTGAATAGTCCTGGTCTAGTGCTTTAACTCATACATACAGTATATACATTTAATATGTAGGCCTACAATTGCTAAAAGTAGAAATAAATGAAGGGACAGAAGACAAGTTGTGCTTAGTTTGATTAAATATATTTTATCTTCCATTTATTGTATTTAAATTGTGAAATATTTTCAAGTTACATTACAGGGACTACAGAAGAAAAGTACAAATGAGTCACTTTTTTCTTCACTCCTGCTAGTTGCCAGCAGCTGTGTGTCAATAGGTTTCAGGGAGTTAGGGGAATAGACACTGCACACAAATCTGAAGGTCAGAGGCAAGTTACCTCACAGCGGCCTACGATAGCCCGTGTGCTGATCTGACATGTGGGATCAGATGATGACTGTTGTGAAACTGCATAACAACTCTGATCCAAGTTCAAGCTCAGAGTATGGACTGAAGAGAATGCTCATGGGACAAAAGAACACGTGTTAATAGTATGTAGCAACATTACTGAAGTCAGATGAGGCAAACACCACGTGCTTTAGCTGCTGTATTTAGAAAATACTGTACCTGAATACTGTTCTGAGTCTACTTAAATAACTTTTCTTTTTATTTCGGCACTTTTTATGTACAACAAACACACCAAACAAAATGTTGATCAGTTCTTATTTTAGAATCTCATTTATGAACTTTTCAATGGCACAAAACAGGATCTTGATCTGTATAATGACTGAATACAAACACGTGTACAGAAACTCTGAGCGTAACACATCTGTAGCTGTGTTTCCATTGCAAATGTGCACAAAACTTTGTTGAAATTGTGTTAATGTTGAAAAAACACAGTTTCGCAATTGCAGGGTTTCCATTAAGTAAGAAATGCTATTAAAGTCACGCGTGAATACGCTTGTAGTTTTCTCTGGCCCCCTCCCCAACCTGACCAGCGATGACATGTTTAGCCGCATGTCGTCGTTCCACCGCTGGGT
>JAUBOC010000181.1:24105939-24118526 GCA_032275365.1 Anablepsoides cearensis | reverse complement strand
ATGTTTTTATGTGTACAGCACTTTGTTGCAGCTGTGGTTGTTTTGAAAGTGCTTTATAAATAAAGTAGTAGTAGTAGCAGCTTTCATGTCATTTTCACAGATAATGCAAAGTTTTCTAATTAGATTTTATTTAGTAATAAAAATAAAAAAACATGATTTAAAGTTGATTATCTGGTATTACATCATTATTCTTTGTTTCTATATTTTTCTCTTGTGAAACAGTCTTTAACGTATTTTTCTAATCCGAGTCAAATTTGACAGATTTTTGCTTTAGTGCACTTTAATCTGGTTTACAATATGAGTGACCTTAACTCCAATCCTGACTTGCCCTTTTTTTACCTCCCATGCGTAGGAGTGGGAGGGAACTTGGTGGCCATCCAGGCGAGCAGGATTTCGACTTACCTGCACTTCTGGAGTGTTCCGGGGCTGCTGCCCAACAAGATGAGCCAGCACTGGCCCAATCCCTGCGTCACTTTCTTCTCCTCAGGTATGCCTCCTGACAAGCCCATACATGACAGACGGTGGGTTTTACCAAAGTGCCTCAATTCAAACTTTTCTGCTTAAACCTGCGTCCTGACAGGCCGAAGTGCGTTTGTCTACAACACATTTCTTTGAAGCAGAAATGTCATTTTCTAATCTGAAAAAACCGCCCTTAGTGAAATAAAATACTTAAAGAAAACCAATATAAAGACACATTATATGATTGTTTTTTATAGCCAACCCAGCAGACAACACCCAGTTTTCTTTGTGTCTCTCAGGAGTGAACTCCAAGTCAGCCCGGGTGCTGCTGATGCTGGTCATACCGGGTCACCTGGTCTTCCTCTATGCCATCTCTCTGCTGCAGGGAGAGGAGGCTCCCATCACCGTCGCCTTCACCGTCTGCTACCTGTGTGCCGCTCTCCTGCAGGTGAGCCCCCCTTCAGCCGCTCATGTTCCGAGCAAAGGAGATCCTGATTGTTCTGTCTTGAGAGTTTTCTCATGAACTCGCTGCCCCTCGGTCCACCCCGAGGGTCCTCACAGTTTGGTCCGACACAAACAGTGGAACATTTCTTTGGACAGATTTTGGGCAGCGCGATGAAAACGGCCACCTGTTACCTAACTGTGAACTAACCTGTGCCCAGGCTTGGTGTTTGAGCTGCTCTTTGAGCCAATAATGTGTTTCGGGTTTTTTATATTTCTAAATTTAAAACGATCTTAGCAGGGGCGGAGCTAGACTTTTTTTTTACAAGAGGTGACCAAGGTGATTAAAAAAATTAAGAAAAGCACTCCTGGTTTGAAAATTCAAGATGGCCACCACAGATAATTCCAAATAGCTTTAATTTAGTTGTTTTAAGAAATATTGAGATGAAATTTTTAGATCATAGAATGCTAGTCACAACTTATTATTCCGTTATTTTTTGACATGCAAAGCTGAAGATTATTGTAGAAGTAGCCAAAAACAATCTTTACTAAATCCTAAATGCTAATCAAGAATTCAAAATGGCCGCCACAGCTAACTATAATTCCACTACTTTAAGACTTTTTCAGATGAAAGTTGTTGTGGCGTAGCTTAGAATGAATCCATGCTGATTGCGATGCAAATCCCAAATTAAGCTAATCACTAATGCTAATGCTAATTTTACAAAGAGACATATTTCAGCCATTTTCGAACATACACAGCTAAAAATGTATATAGTACAATAGCATTGAAAAGCAATCTTAAACAGCTACAAAAACAAAGATCCCCACCCATTTGTTAATTATTTGGGTGTCCAATCAGGTACCAGGGGTGCCACCCCATTTAGCTCCACCCCTGTATGGTACTTACTCATTGAGCGTTGGAAGTTTGAATTCATACTGCAATGAATTTATTTATTTTTTTCCTGTTAGGTGGCTATTCTCCTTTATGTCGCCGACCTCATCGTCCGTTTGATGTGGAGACGAAGTCTGGACCCCGACAACTTCTCCATCCCTTACCTGACTGCTCTGGGGGACCTGCTAGGCACCAGTTTCCTGGCCCTCTGTTTCCGCTGCGTCTCATTGGTTCAAAGTTTGGGTCTATGATTTTTTTTTTTCCCACTTAGTCCTAAACACTTGGTGGTATTGAACCATTTTCTCCCTTTTTATAGAAAAAAAAATGCTTTTGATTGGACAATAAAGCATTTTCTGATCTGTAACGTTGGGCCAGCTCATATCAAAGAATCAACCCAAACATCTGCTCTCAAATAAAACAACCTTTTATCTGAGAGCAGACTTTAAATACTGTCCTTAAGAGCATTCATTACGGAATACCAACTCTTAGATTACAATCATTCCTCCTTCATGTCTGCCAAGTCGTTTCTCTGCATTTAGTCTGTGTTTAAATTTGTTAGAGGAATGTGAAGTTAACTTAGTCCTGCAGCAGGACAACACAACAGGAAACCAGCTGCTTTATTGCCCTTTGCTCTAAACTGTGGTCTGTTGACATTTGTTTGAACTTTGGGATAAAAAAAATATTGCAACAATGTTTGAATAGATTGTTCTGTGCAAATATGCACACTGGATGATATACAGGTTAAACATTAACAGGAATTTAATAAGTCAAGGGTTATTATGAAGTAGTTTCCACGCACATCAGATTACTACATGGGGAGTTTTCCATCTCGTAGAGTTTCCTTAACTCACCGGGAGCATGAGGAGAATTCCACGTTTCAGATGATAAATTATTCTAGATTGTTGAAAACATTTTCCAATACTTCAGAAAAACAAAAATAGAGCCAAACTTTATTCACAACTTAGATGGTTTTAATACAGGGAACTTTGTGACGGCCGTACATCAAGTTTTTTAGTCAACTCTGGCAACTTATGTCACATGCAGTAAGATGTAGGTTGACTGGTGAGTTTTTCTATGGCCAGTGCCACAATCTTTAGAAACTGAGCCAGATGATGACTGACATATAACGCCATTTTTTAATGTATTTTTTTATTTAGCAAAACTAAAAGGAAGCTGTTCATTTTCATTTTCCTAATTAGCAATTGATTATATATGTTATATGTATTTTCCAGGTGCATATTTCAATTTTATACCACAATCAAGTAACTGTTTCCTTCAATTCTAAAAATGCTGAATATATCAATAATAAATTAGATTTTGCATCATTAGTCTAAACACCTTAAAATTGGCCTCCGTCTCTTTAAGAACCTCCTACCGTTACAGACAATTCCACTTCAACACGTCTTCACAACAGTTCTTTGAGGGGGTGAGCTCTGTGGGGTGGGGCTTGGGTAGGGACTGAGCTCCAGGGAGGAGCTTTGTGTAAATAGGCGGAGCTTTGTACCAACAGGCACATTTAGGCAGCTGTCTACCACAGGAGATTCAAGGATTTCTCAAATGTGCATGAATGAGTCAAAGCAATACTCTGGGTGTGTTTGTGTTGAGCCAATGATGTTATAAAATGATATAAAGCTAAAAACATTTTGCATAACCCCCCCCCCCCCCCTCCCCCCTTAAATATGTAGGCTACAGGTAAGGCCAATTATCCTTTTTGTTTTTAAAGTAGTCTATATGGGCTTAATAAAACTGGTTGGCCAGTTAATTATTGTTTTAAGTATTGTGTTATTTATTTCTATAAACAAATCAGTTAAAATTACTGCTTTAGGCTTCTGGAAACTGATTTTTTTTCTTACAAATAAGCTAAGATTCTCAGCAGAAGTCTTGTCTGAACTCTATGAAGCTAGCAGCTGTTAGCTCGACTGACCGCAGAGGAGCAGAAATCAAGCAGTGACGACGGGCTCCTAGGTTTGACACAGTCGGTTTGTGGTTCAAATTTATTACAGGAAAGCAACAGGATTCACACTCAGACACCAGGCTGACGTCTTCAGTTGGGATGAGGTTTCTGGAAAGCGGTGCAGAGTCTGAAAGGGGGGCTTCAGTGAACTGCAAAAGTGCTGCTAAAGCATCAGCTGTTTCCTCCGCTGGCTGCAGATGTCTTATTCTGAATACAGATGTGTTCACTGTCCATTTTCTGATATGTCTCATTCTTTTTCCCCCTCAGCCTAGAAAATACACATCAGTGGAGCTATTTTCCCTCCACGTATTAGTTCCAACGAAAGCCCCAAGCTCATGATGCTTCAGGTCTCTGGTCGTTTTCAGTCATTTAACATCACATTATTGTGCAGAAATTCACAGTCAAACTATTTTTTACACTGTTAAACTGCTGTGGGTACAGCTTCTTGCAACATGATCCTCTTTTTTTTTTTACAAAAGCATATCAGTTCGGTGTAAACCATGGTTAATTTGAATATAGTAAAAAGAGGAAGTTGACCAAGTTTAACCAGATAGCAATAATATGCCTTTACTCTTGATAAAAGAGGGAAGCGCCATAAAAAATATATATATTGAATTATTTTGACCTGTTTCACTTTGGGTTCTGCTAGTAAAGTAGGCCTGCTGCATATGTAATATAAACTTGCTTAAATAAAAGAAAATAATTAGATCACAGAAAGTAATGGATTTTTATTGTACGTGAAATCTGAGTTTTTTTTTTAAGAACTTATAAAATGTGTAACCGGTTTGTGAGGCTCAAGTGTTACCCTGTTAATGTGAAAAACTAAAGAGTTACATGAGGTACTTTAGTGTTACTAGTGCTTTGCAACAAGCTTTTACCGTGACACTGTTAGACACTAGAAAGTCAACTAGATGTACTACCGCAGTTTATTGCACCGACGCTCACATGACGTCTGTATGTTACCTGTAATACTGTGAGATGAGGTTGTTGTTGTTGTTTTTTAACCTGCACAAAAATGTGTCTTAATCAGCAGGGCTGAATGATAATACATAAGATTTGTATTCTTGTGTATTCACCTCTGATTTTACTCGTTGGCTTCTGGTTACAGCCTTATAGTTCAAAAAGCCCAATGTTTATTTATTTATTTTAAATTTAGGTCTAATTTCAGCAAAGTGATAAGATTTGATTAATTGATATGCTTTTTGATACTTTAATTAAAACAAAGCTAATGGTTAAGCTAAAAGCCATGTCACAGTACAATGTGTTAGACAACTTATGAACATTTTAAAAGCATTTATGTTAAAGATGGAATAAAAAATATCAACTGGAAGCCTATTTTAGGCATGTACATACTGTAATGTGAACTAATTGATCAAATATATAACTTTTAGTAGTAATTTGGACATAAAACAAGTTTCATAATTTGGCTAAAACTTTGCAATGTTACAGGGCCTTAAGTAAGACTTAGCTGTTACCTCCAGGTATGAAAATTGAAAAAACTCCAATCCTGACAAAAACAAAGTGAAAAATGGCAACGTTATTATTCATAAATGGACATATTTTTTCAAAAGCAACCATACTGTTGCTATTTGCTTTTTACTTTAGTGGCACCGATTTTCTTACCAAACTTGGCAAAAACATCTAAAATGTAAGCTTTTCATTTTGAAACGTGGGTTTTATCATTCAGCTCTGTTTAATAAGAACAAAGATAGTTTGGAACATATCTGACTTGCACATTTGTTTAATCCGTATTTTAAAGCTGCCTTGAAATCTAAATGAATGTTAACTGGCATTACTAAAATCTCATTCATGAACGTGTGTAATAATAGTACAACAAAATGTAAAATGTTGAAAAAAAAAAGTTGTTTGGTTCTGCTTCCTGTGGACAAAACTTGTACTGTACTGCAACGTTGACACTGCCACGTTAGGAATTTATGGCCTTTTTCAGTGTTGTTTTATTGGTGGTGTGCTTGCCATCACCTGAGCGTCCACACCTATAATGTCTGACAAGTGAACAGTTCTATTTTAATAAAAACTAATGATGTAATGACAAACTTGTTCATTTGGTGTCATTTTTCCTCTATCAGCTAAAACAGGAAGGCTGCAGCAGCTGTAGTGCTGTATGTATGGTTTGTATTTTACTATTCTTACAAAAAAAGCCAGGTTTCCAAAATTTGGTTAAAATTTACGAACAAAGAACTTTGTATGTTGTCATTTACCGTATGTAATATTGGGTATCTAACTTTACAAATATGCAGTGGTGGGCACAGTTCCCCTAAAGCACTAATAACGGAACTCATTTTCTAATTAGTGCTTTAGGGCTTTTGCTATTTTTTTAAAATTCATTAAAGGATTAGCACTTGCTAAATTTAGAAGCACTAACTGAGGTTTTTAAATGTTACTTCCTGGGGCCCAAAGTGCATTAGTGCTTTAGAATTAGGGGACTTGCCCACCCTTGCAAATATGTTATGGCTCTTGCTGACTTTGCACTTTCCATTGCTGTGGGGAGACAGATATAAAAAAAAGGTTTGATCGATATATTAATAAAGTATTTAAATGAGCAGCTACTATAAATCAAAGATGACAGATTTCATCCAGGATGAAAACCTAAGAATCTCAGGAAAACTGGTGGCCTTCCAGCACTGCTACCAACGGAGGATAGAAACTTAACGCAGCAAATAGTGAACCCGTTAATGCCAGACTTGGAAAATCCTCAAGTGTCCAAAGTTGAGAGTAATCCCAGCTGTGTAAACACAACTTGAACAAAAACGTAACTCCTCTGGATAAGATGTTCCACCTCCCCAAAAACCAACGGGAAGACTCCGAGTCGAGCTGAAAGCTCATTTCTCCATATGGTGAAAGATTCAGTAGAGTCATTTCATGTGCTGGATGGCTCGTTTGCCTAGACCACCTCAAAATAAACAGGCTAAATGTAAAGTCATACGGCCTCAAACATGTAGGAAACCATTATTTGCAGACTGACTCTGGGTAGCAGAATTATTATTCCCACAGCTCTGTTTTTGCTTTCACTCATTTGAATAAAATATTTTTCGATTTCCTTTTGGAAAGCTGCATGAAGTCAGTGCTAATCCCCCCTGATGCAGCCTGACTGTGCACCAGTTTCCTTTGTACTTAACATTTGTAGAATGGAATGGTTGTGTCGAGCGCTAACAAACACACAAACAAATCAAACAACACAAACAGCAGTAGTTGTGTAAAATTCAACATTTCACTTCATTAATCAGGAACACGGTCATGACAGCAACAAATCAACTCAACAGTTTTAAAGACAAACAATTGAACCTGTTCAAGAATAAACGTTTCCTTTACTTGACTTCATATCAGGAAGATCCCGTCACAATGTTCACAAGATTCTTTTTGGTAACAACAGGCCAAAATGTGCTCAAAGTGCAGTTTTTATCATTTGTGTTGAGTGTCCGGCTACTTTATTGTAAAAATGAACATTTTAATAGTCAGCCTTTTTCATCTTTTGGTATAAAGATCATAATACAGTGGCATAAACAATCTAATTAATGTTACAACCCCAGGCCACATAAACACCTTTGTGTTTGTTCTTTATACAACTGAAAAATAGATACATAACATTTCATTCTAATTATTTTCTATATACCTCTTTTTTCATATCAACATGCAGTTTCTTTGGGGCGGGACAATTAAATCTAAACATTATTTTTCTTTTAATATAAATTTGTCGAAATTTGAACACTTTGAAGCAAACATTTTAAAGCCAAACATGAAAAATATTTTCTTCCCTGTGTTAACGTTTAGCACCACAATGCTAACACATCCTATAAGCAAAAAATTAAATATGAAGTGGGTTTTTTTTTTTTTCTGTGACTATAGCAGCGATTTGTCCCTGGCTGGGTGGATGTAAGGGCGAGGTCCTGCTACGTGTCACGACATCCCACAAATTAGACATCCAAGTGTATCATTTTATCTTAACGTGCATAATTACCTCAAGTTAATTAAGGTAACTCTGATCCTAAATTCTTTTTTTAGATTTATTTTAAACTCACTATATTAACCTATTTCTGGTTCTTTTGAGTTTTGTGAGCGAACAAATTGACTAAAATTTAGGCGAAATTATCTGACATCATCTTTATGCCACACATTCTTTTTCCTCATCAAAGTCCAGCATCTAAATGATCGGCAATAAAAACTCAACCACATAGGCTGAACATTTCATTAAAGTTACAGCAGTAGCCAGTACAGTAATTACTTTACTCCTAAAAGTTAAGCGTCTTTTTTTTTTTTGATGCAGTGACACCCACGACCTGAAAAACACACAGATGTGTCAAATCGGTGGATTTTTCCTTTAAACAGATGATACTAAACGGCCATTAATAAGCCTTTTCCTATAATAAGCTGCGATTTTTCCTCCAGAAATTCCAACACGTTTGCTGAACAAGGCCCTGCAGTGCAGATGGCTGTAGGTGGATTAACTCTTCGTGTGCCAAACGCTGGCAGCAACAAGGGCAGCTCTGAATCGGGCGGCGCTGGGCCGGACCCAGCTACGACCACAGCTATGCGGTTGTTTGTTCAGCCCTCATGCCCGGGGGCTAAATACAGACGGTGATAGATGAAGGATGCCTACGAGCGCGCTCACCCAAATGAAGAAGACATTGTGAGTTTCAGATAGTTTCATCTGGTCTGACAGCGACCGCGATGAGTCCTGGGTTGTTGAGAGTGGGATAAGATCCGTTTTAATTTGGTGATTTGACATCAATTTGAGGGGACAAATTCACGACAGCAAGAAAACTTGCCACAAAATTGAATATGTGTTCTAAAAAAAAAAAAAAAAAAGGGAACAACCTTCTGTCCTTTGATATAAATTATTTTTCACTTATTTACAAGCCTCCCTTTGTGTAACAATAAATACTCTCTGTTGCTGACAGACATAAATAAAAGGCTCTGAAACAATCGTCTGTGTTCAGTTTCACAGTCAGCACAATCGCCTGCAAGAAGAGAACCTGCTCCTCTCAGGAATCACTTTCATTCATGGCTCATTAATTCTTATGCAAAAGAAATGCAATAAGAGGCACTTTTCACCAGCTTTTTTTTTTCAGTTCAACAAGAACAAAAAAAAGAAGCACATTTTGCTCAGTTGTAAGAAGCATTATCTTAGTGAAAAATCTAAATAAATACAGAAAGGATGTGTTAAGAAAGTTCCTTGAAATAGAAAAAAAAAAGACTTGTGCTGATGTTTGATGGGTAGAATCATACGCCCTCCATTTTTTTATTATTCTTCAGGAGGATTTTGTGATTTCCACCACTGGAACCAGAAAAACGAAGCCACTCTCCACAACAAGGTGTTTTCTTTGGAACTGCAGAAATAATGAAAATGGAAAAAAAGTGCAAAATTACGTCAGTTCTTAAGTCTGAAAGAAAGGTTTAGTCCTGTTATCTCATGTTGTCACCGGGTCCTTAGATAGTCTGGTGTGGAGTAATTGAAGAGCATAAAGTCCATCCGATACAAGTTAAAGAGTTTCTTCTGATAAAAAGGACTGATGTGTTTGAAGAAGCGTGCTGCCATGTTGCCATCGGTCCTTGTGCTTTTGCCAGATGTTGGAAACTGAACAGTTCCGTCCACGCTGGCTAATCTGAGGACAGCCTGAGCGTCGGGTTCCAGAGTTTCGTACTTGCCCACCACATCGTAGTGGATCAGGCAGGGGTGGCACAGGGAGTGCACCCGCTCCCAGTGCTCGTTGAAAGGCTCCTCCCGTTGGGTCCGGGGGTCTACGAGATACTGAACGAACTCGCGGAAAGTCACGTCGTTTCCTTTCTCCAGGGCGTTGGGCTCGGGGGCGGTCCGGTACCGCTGGATGATCTTGGTCCCGTAGCGTTTGTGGAAGGCCGTGTTGTAGCTCCGCGTGAACTTGTTCCTGTAGGCCGACACGATGCGCTCGAAGGGCTCCCGCACGAAGATGAACTTGAGGTAGCTGCGGAGGCGCTGGTTGATCTCCGCAACGGAGAACTCGGAGAGCGTGCGGAGGTTACCTGCGACGTGAGCCTCGTTGGCGGGGATGGCGAGCGGGTCGGTGTAGCGGCCGTCGCTGGTCAGGACCATGAGCACACGCTTCCAATTGGTGCAGGCTACCTAGAAGATACAAAACACACACTTTAAGAACTGTTGTTTGTTGGTTTTTACGTTACTATTCTTTCTGCTGTTGGTTAGATATTAAAAACTAAAAATAGCCAGGTTTCCACACTTTGGTTAAGATTTAGGAACAACGAACCCATATCCAGCAGTTATTAATTCCCAACAGGGAAATTCACATGAGAACAGAGGCGGGGAGTCGAACCTGTGACATTCTGGTCCCAAGTCGAATGCTCTACCAATGCACCATTGGGTTTTATGAACCTCCCAATCACAAGCCCACCTTTTCTAACCTCTATGCATCTTACTTTTAATAGTATTTCTGTGTTATTTATTTCCCATTTAGTCAGTCATAGTGCTTTTCAGTGTTTATAGGAGGACTTTATAAGAAAAACACTGAATCTATGCAGGAAATACCAGATAGAGCTCAGTTAATGTTTGTTAGCAGAGCTCAGCCATAGCGAGGAGATGAGTAAAGTGACGCTTCCTTTTCAGTCAAAGCTAAACATAAAAGTCAAAGTAATAACTGGCCCTTTGAGGGCCACCATAACACTCATGTGGCCCTCTGTGAAAATGAGTTTAATGCTCCTGTTATTTCATTTATTTACTGTTATTTAACCAGGCAAGTCCCGTTGAGATCTTACACCTCCTTTTCAAGGGAGGCCTTGGCCTGAAGGCAACCTATTGTACATGTTATTAGAGGTGAGGGAAACTGGAGTACCCGGAGAAAATCCACGCAAGCATGAGGAGAACAGGCAAACCACACAGAAAGACCCCAGTTCTGAACCGGGGATTGAACCCAGGACCTTCTTGCTGTTCTACATGCTAATAATATATTTGGTCGATCCAACAAACAAACTGGCCTTGATGCCACCTGCTAGTGATAGTGATGACAATAGATGGGCGTTAGGAAAATGTGGGTTTATCACAATTGATATAAATACCGAAATGTTCAAATTTTAAAAGGACAAACTTCCTTTTTTATCATGCTTAAACACGCACTGACAACTGTCGCTGCCTTGCTTTGATACTGGAAAAACAAGACAATTGCATCTCATTTCTTGGCTAATCATTTATTCTTTTGATGATTTGTGTTTATTTGGGCATAGTTAAAGTTTCTGAAAGCATACCTACATACTGATGTATTAAACAAAATGTTCGCCGCAAATTTAAGTATGGATTTAGATGAGTTATGACTAAGAAGATTACAAAACCACAAATCACATTACAATAAACTGTTGCCTTTGGCGCATCAGTATGCCTCTATCTCTTCTAACTCATGCAGTGTTTTATTTTAGCTTTCAGACTCTGACAGTCAACCCTTCCGCACACCCTCTGACTTCTTGTCTATAATTTCAGCTCCACTGCTTCAGCTCATGTTCACCAACCTTTGGTACGTAGCAGTAAATAAGGCTGTGTTTGTCATCCACAATGAGGTGTTTCAGATCCTCTGGTGAAAGCACCCGGCGCTTCCTCGTGTGGCTCAGACACGCCTGCTCCAACAGCTCCCTGCGGCCTTGGAGGGACTTCTGAGCCGCCGACAACTGAACCTGCTTTTGATAAAGACGATGCAGGATGAATGAATGGGGGAAAAAAAAGAACCAAATGTGACACATATAATCTTTTAAACAGGAAATTCCGAAACAGGTTGGCAGGAAATTTATTAGAACACTAGATTTAACTTTAATCAAATTAATATGTGTTTATATGTTGTTTAAAATGTTTCTGTAACTGTATGAGATTATTCTTACTTATTTATACAAATTAAACATATCCATGAGTTTAGGAAAACCAAGAAACGAATAAAAACACACATTACATTCTAATTTATGTACTCATTATCAAAACAAAAACATACAGTGTGTGCACAGATTTAAAAACCTGTTTATGTAACGTTCTCTTCTATAAATATTAATAGTTGTTAGCAGAAACACTAAACTGATTTCCTCTAAACTTGAGGTAAAGGTTGTTGGAGATACTTCACTCATTCATAAATATATAAAGATTTTTTTAAAGCAGCAGCAGAACACTTAAAGTGTTCCACAGATTAAACTGAGGATTCTTGTGCTTCTATGAAGATGCTGAAAATTTGCATAGGAGTCAGATCCAGTTTCTCAAAAGCCTCATTAGTGTATTTTAAGATTGTAAAGAGCATCATTCAAAGGCCTAAAGCATAAATAGCATTATGGAAATCCTACCAATCTCTCCATGTTTTCTATTTTGAAGACAAGAAGAAAAGTAAAAAAACATAGTAAAAGAACTGTCCTAATAAACTACGTTTGTCTGTTTCTTTATGCTATTTTTTGTGTCTGTTTTGTGCCTCCCCCCCCCCAGTTAGTGGTCTAATGTGTGTTTGTCGTCACCTGGTCTCCTTTGTAGAGGGTCTGTAGTGGGCTTCTCCCGCTTTTTGCTGGTCTGCTGCCAGACTTCAAAGGTGGTTCTAAACAGATTCAAAAACACAATAAACAACAAATATATCTAATCACACTGCAAAAACCGCCTTTCTAACCAAGTTTTAAAATCTTATATCCAGTCAAAAATCTTTTTGAGCTTGTTTTGAGACTGATTTACTAAACAAGAACTGATTGTGTAAGAATATAATCTTGTTTTCAGAATGTGTAAGATTATTTGTCTTGTTAGCTTGATAATTTGACTCAAATTAAGTCAAAAATTTCTGCCAATGGAGTAAGAAATTTTTACTTGGTAAGATTCTTGAAATAAGA
>JAUBOC010000181.1:24084056-24094164 GCA_032275365.1 Anablepsoides cearensis | reverse complement strand
TATTATTATTACTACTACTACTACTACTACTACTACTACTACTACTACTACTACTACTACTACTACTACTACTACTATTACTATGTATTAAAACTGATAATTTAGTCACAAGACACAATCTTTTTGTGTGTTAGAACCTAAAACTTTGGGACTGCTTCAGACCTGGGTGGGACAGTGATTAGAGCTGTCGCCTCACAGCCAGAAAGATGTAGGTATTTAGATGTTTTTCTGCTAAGAGACACTTGATTTGAATAAATGAGTGATTAACAGTCCCCTACAGAAATTGAAGGCATGTTTAAAAGCAGGGAAACAACTAAAACATGCAGTGACATAGAAACAAGCACCAGGATTGGGCACCTTCTGCAAACCAATGGTTACCAAATGTTTTTATGTTTGACCCACCCATAAAATAAAAGCTGCAGAGACTCATGAACCTAGCTATTGCAAACAATAAACAGCCTGTCTTGTACTAACAACAACTGTCATCCTTTGTATAAGCCAGGAGAATAAGTTTGCAGCCTATAAATGTTTGAGATGAATAAAAGTAACATAGTAGCTTATCTGCTGTAAACCTATTATTCATTTTTATTTTATTTCCAGTTCAATTTAAAATAAACTGATTATTCCAGGGAAATCAGTTTGTTTTAGTTGTTTTTTTCAGTTGCTAAAGCACTGACTCACTTTCCTCTTGTTTTAACAAGATGTAGCAGATTAAAACTATACGCCTACCTATCCCATTAGTTTCACTTGTAACAACCGTGGGAAGGAAACAGTAGTTCTTTGAATCACATGCCATTACATGTTCATATTTACACTTTTTCGTATTACTAATAGCATGATAAATATAACGAGAGAAATAAAAGGGCCAGCTGGGGCAATGTGAAACAAAGTAAGGAAAAGTAACATTTTCTACATGCTTAAACAAGTGACAGAAGTTTGTCTTAAGAAGATAAATGCTGAGAAAACAAAGGTGGACTTATACCGATATTTATATATTTTTATTACTGAAATAGTGATTTTAACATGGATTAGGTTGCATGCCATATAACTAAATACGGTTTATAACTATTTGTAAAGAGATATATGAACTAGTGATGCTATATTAGGCTGTAGAGTCAGTATCATTACTGATGTTACAAGCTAAACTGTATATTTAGAAGGCAGGACCGAACCAGGATAAAGTCTGAAGACGTGACAGAAATGAAGGCGCTGAGCTAGTGCCATGTCAGCATGTGAGCAATCAAGCAGTTACACTGCAAATCTGAGAATGCTGTAATTACACTCATGCCCATCATTAGACCTACAACATGCTCTGCCTCCTGCGTTTCTTGGAGAAACTTCAGAGATCTCAGACCTGCCGTCTGGGTGAAAGTTGGGGATGGCCGAGACAATAACTTTCACATGACTCTCACTAGCAGATAATTTACTGACCACCCACTGGGCTCCATTTAATCCCTTTGTGTCAGCTGATCACAGCCCAGTTTCTGTAGCAAATCAACAAGTTCTGAAAGCAGAAGAAAGTTTGCTTTATTGTTTGCTTTTTAAATCTTTGGAGCCACAAATTGGTTGATTTACCTTTCCAACTAAAACATTAATGAATTTAAAATTTAACACTTTTTACCACCAAAGCACATGACAATGGTTTTGCTTTGTCAAACTACCATGGTATTAATCATTGGCATCAAACATGTCTGTTAGCAAAATATTTCACAAATTTACATATAAAACTCAACATAAGGAGTGAATCCCATTCAAGATGGCTGCCCCAGCTTATCGACCTCAGTCAACACACGTATTACTATAATGCAGTAGCAACATAAAATTAAGTTTTAATAGAAAAACATTACACATAAATAAAAAGTCTTAACAATTTGGGTTTAGCTCCAGCATCAGTACTTATTGAACATCTCATCGCAACAAAAATTTCTTCAGCTACGTTGCTAAAAAGTTACATTTTCTTCGCTCCATGGTAAATTTACAAACTCCGCTGTAAAAAGAAAGACAAAAATAAAAAAATCTTAGCCATAAAATAATTTAAAAAAAAAACTCTGCCATCATTGTTTTTTTGTTTAATTTGCTGACGGTGCAATGAATTCTGGGATGCCGTCGGCTGCTTAGCATACTCAGATGCAGCTGATGTTTTCGGGGTTTTGGGGTTTGTGTCCATAAATTGGGACAGCGTGGGGCAGTGACGTAAGCGGCCAACAAATGCGGCCCACATCAGCTGCAACCTATGAATGGATATTGAGCTACTTTGGGTGTGATAGTAGCTGATAGTCATCCACAACAAATTCCCTGACTAATACCACATTTCACAAGCTCTCACAACATTGCATTAGACTGTGCATTTATAAGTTTTGACTAAAACAGCTGTGACTTCCTCCTGTTTCTACATAAGATGGTTTTGGCTTAAACCCTTGGCATGAAAGGCAGTGGGAAATATGCATTCCTCCACTGAACACCAGGCCTTTAATTTTTCTCTGCTTCTGAAGGAACTTCTGGCTTTTCTGTTTAATCAGCAGCAGCAATTTTATCCTCGTGACTTTTTGACTGTAAATGAGGGCTTACTCTGCGTTTGAGAAAAATAAGAGGCACCGTTTCCTTTCTAATTTTCTCTCGAGAGAAAATTAGAATCAAAACCATCTCTCATCAAATGCAAAAGCTCCACTTCAGTGTTGCTCTGACATTTAAAAGTACCAACGAAAGTGTCTGCGTTTGTGCCTATTTTGGCATTTTAGAAGCACTGATTACTGGTTTATTAAAACTATTATTATTCATAGTCTAAATATGACTGATGGGCTTGACATTTTTTTCCTTTAGTAAGAACTGGGGTTTGAGTTTGTGGTTATAACAACATTACCGTCCTTTGATCTGGTTCTTAGTTGCGGTGCTGGGATGGGCCAGGATGAGGGGCCTAAAACTAAGAGTCAATAACAGGGCTTTGAAAACATGCTGCAAAATGTGAACTTTGTAAAAAAAATGTAATGATAAGTCTGCGAGACCAAACTGTAATTATGCGCCGCATGAGCTTGTTTTAGACAAGCCCGCCTAAATCAAGTTTAAAAAATAAAAAAGTGCAGGAGGCTAATTTGAAAACGTAGGAAGATTTTTTAGCAATTTGCTGGAGTGTATGTTGTAAAATGTACTTTTTATGTCTGCCATTAAAAGTCTAGCATTCCTCGAAGGAATGCACGTTGCCTCCATCCTTACCAAACTTTCAGACTAAGATCATCTCATGCACAGACAATGATGGAGTTGTTTTGGTCCGACCTTGAAACCAACCCTATGCACCATCATATACAAAACTGCAATATGTCATGCTCAGAGTGTTGTGAACTGAAAAGAAATTATAGAACGTGTTCGTTGCAACACTTTCTCACTCCCGACTTGTCAACAGATTGATGCTGTCAGGTACTGTCTGCGTCCCGTTTTTCCACGTCGGGTAACTCCCCTCGCATCAGTTATTGCCACCCAAGGCTTTTCCAGAGTGCGCCACACAGGGTCTTTGGGTTGGGGGGTCTGTGTTTAACATGAGGGATCAGGATTAATGGTTAATTTTAGGTACTGAGTTCAGGGATAGGCTTTATAGGGCTAATAGAAGTTCGATTTAGGGTCTTGGACGGTTAGTTGTCATGCATTTCCTTCTTTTTCAAAAATATGACAAGGCGCTCCTCCTCCTCCGTCTCATCTTGTTAAGAACTGACACAAGGGGGGACGTGGTACCTGACCAAGTGTCAATATGTTGATGAGTCGGGGGTGACAAGGGTTTGGTTCGTTTACTTTATTACGTGTTTGTAACCAGAAAGAAAATACACCAATACTTGAATGTTTGAATGTGAAAAGAATTCATACAACCACACCAGCGCTGGGACTGAATCACAGGATTTAATTTAATCATTCAAATGGGCCAGCCTACGGCTGAAATCAGGTCCTCATACATATTCCTAGGGAAGCACGATATACCGGTATTGATATCGGTATCGGCAGATATTAATCATTTTTTAGAATATCGTATTGGTCAGATATTTAAAACTGGGCCGATATTAATGTCCAATATTGAAAATATATTGATCTTTTCCTCTTCTACTGTTCAAACAGCGGTTGGATTAAGTGTTCAGGCATGTATCTAACTTATATGTACCTCTTGCTCCGTGTAACCATCTTTGATAGCCACTCAGAGCAGTCTGTACATAAAATCATCAACGTAATCACAAAAATAATCACATAATTAAAGATATCATTATTCACCTAAGAAAAGACTACGGAATGTGTGGTGCTTTTACAAATCAGAAGTAAACAAATCCCAATAAATGTCTGCAACCCCCTCTGTTCACATGACAAATAGTCATGTGAACATTAAGGAAATTTATAATCAAAACCCTGAATGTCCTTGGTAAGGCACTGTGTAGCGTAACAACACATCATGGAAAACAAACTAACATCTCACCCCTGATTAAGTAAAATGATTCATTTATTCCTCCCCAACAATAAAATATCTAATAATACTTTTGATCTGAACCAGGTCAGCTGTTTTAGTTTATTTTTTTAGAAGCCAGAGGTCCCCGGACTCTAAGCTGCTACCACATCAAAGGGATGATTCAAGACTTCTGCACAATACTATAACTACTTCTCATGGAGGCTATAGCTTTGCTTAAATCCGGTCAGATCCTATTCTGTTTAATTGTGTAGTCCCCCTGGAAGGTTAAACAACTTTTAATAAACCGTTACATTCATTCTGGGGATTATGAATCACAGTGAACATGTCTCCACTCATTTCCTCTATGTCATCACGAACGTTACGGTAGATGGAAAGTGTTGCAACAAAAGGAAGTTAAGCAAACGTCTACCTTGAAATTGTTGCTAAGATACTCGAGTATTTTATGGTCTCGAGTGTTTAAGGCAGAAAACTTCAATATAAAACATATCATTTGTAGGTGAAACCAGCCAAAACACCTTCAGTTATTGTATGAGGCTCAGCGTGAGGCCTGTTAAACCAGCCTTACATAAACCATGACATCATGTGCTTTCTGGATGAAGGTGGAAAATGTACTTTATACATATTGTAACTCTAGACTGAGTTGAAACATAAGCTGCAATGCGTTGCAATAAGGTTTTTACCATCTTAACTGGTCCATGTTACCTCTCCACACTCATTCAAATGCCTTGTTCTGCTTAAATTCAATACCCCAGATGGAAAACTTCTTCGAGTTTTGATTTATCTGGTGACAAGCCAGGAACTTACCAAAGCTGGACTTTTACGAGCGCACCACAACATGAGGATGACTCTGCGGGTAAATCTCTGTGACTCTGCAGGGCTTTGATGATCTCCCTTTGGCAGTAATTCTCACCCCCATCTTGGTTAGTTGGTCAACAGATGGGAGTAGTCCATCGCAGCCCGAGCTCCTCCACATGCTGGGTCTTAGATAACCGTTTCGGGTCAACGAGCCTAAATGAGAGCCCGAGTTGCAGCGTTCATGTTCTGAGAGGCCACATCAGTAATGAGACACAGGGCTTGTCGTTACATCATTACACTGATCTGAGTTAGCAGATGGTAAAAACACAGTTAGTTTTTTTTTCTTTTTAAATTGACTATAAAGTCTCCTGAGACAAAAGGAGAAATCTTCTTATGAAACATGCTCGTGTTTTTAGCTCATGTTTTAGCTTATTTATTTGAGTCCAAATTTTATTATTTTTTATTTAATTTTTTTTTCTTCATTGCTTGTTTTTGTGTAACTACTTGTGTGTTTGTTATTTTTGTCTTGTCTTATAACAGGTCTCTCTTGAAAATGAGATTCTGGATCTTAATGAGACTACCTGTATAAATAAAGGTCAAATAAAAAAAATAAAATAAAAAGTGAAATAGCAAGACTGGTGTAAAACTAAGCTTTCTATAATTAATGCCCACAACCGAAGACAAAAGTAGAACAACAATGCTTTTCCCTGTGTCTGTCTCTACATTTGTTTGTCTGTTCTGTTAGAAAAATATCATATGAAACATTGGATGAATATTGATGAAAATCTCAGGTTGTACATCTACAACTGATTTAACTTTTGGACCTATTTCAAAGTAGACATATATCCTTCCTTTTCACATTTAAATCATTCAGTTCCTTCATATTCTGACTTTACCAGCCCCCTTTTCACCACTTTTCTGGTGTGTGCCTCAAAGCATCTGGTTTTGTTACTGTTCCTTTAAGGCACTTCAAGCCCCGCCCCCCCTCCAGCTTCCAGACCGGTCCACTCCGGTTCGAGAGAGGGGGTTCTAGCTCGCAGAAACGTTTTATTTACAACTTAAAAGATTAATTAAAAGATGTCAGCAGACGACTTGTCCATCCAGCCTTGCATGTTGGAGCCAGAGTCTGACCCAGAACCAGAGTCAGACCCAGAACCAGAGTCTGACCCAGAACCAGAGGAGAATGAAGATGAGGAAATTGTAGTTGGTCCAGACCTTATGTGGCAATTCTGTCGCAGATAATTTGATGCGATAATTCAGAAAACATCATAGAAAATAGAGAAAACTGAACGAGGTGAAGGATATCTTTGCAGGACCAGTAGAGACTAAATTCAACTTTATTGCACTCCTACCCAGTAAAAACCAGTGTTAACATTTCAGTGTTAAACTTTTCAGAGTTAATTTGCCTCCCCCTAGTGTTGTTTTAACATTTACTGAGTACACTGACTTCCAGTGTTGGTGTTAATTCACAGTGTCGATTTCCTCAGTGTTAAATAAGCTCAGCCCACTGTTAAGTCTTACATAACACTTAACAGTGTTATGACACCTCTTCCTCCTCATGTCAGACAGACCAGTATTTTCACAGCAAGGAATCCTGGGTAATCTTGTAGAAATAACATTTTTGCGTCTTTATGACTATTAAAGAAGTTAATGAGTGTAAAAATGCGTTGTTCTATTTAGTTGTTTTGTTCAGGTTTTTCAGTTGATCAAATTTAAGTTTGTGTTATTGGTCATAAATCGACACCATGAGTGAGAGGTTACTGGTGTGTGAAGACCGACTCTATTACATTTATCCTGAAATTACTGTGTAAAGTTAATGCAACACTAATATGTGTTCATGGTAACTCTAAAGTGTTAAACTTACACTTTCAAATTTGCTGTGTAATGACACCTCATAGCCTGTTTTAAACCTCTCTACACTGCAAAAGAGTAAATAATCAGCACAGTCGAGTGTCAATTTAACACTCATAGGAGGTATAAGAACCTCTAGTGTTAACCATCAGTAACTCAATGCAGTGTTGAAAAGCACGAGAATCAGAGTTGATTTGTCACCACAGTGGAGAACCTTATTATCTTTCCTTGTGTGGTTTTTAGTTTTTCTTTTAAGGGTAGCGTCTCCTCATGATGTCTACATGAAGATGATCCTTGTTCTGTACAGGGGTCTGTGGCTGAATGACCCAGGACACCTGTTCTCCTTTTCTGTCTTCTCTGAATGGGTGTTCTGAACTGTAATTTCATTGTGCTCTCTACAATGACAATAAAGGCCTTATATTAACTCTGCTTAGAATCATAGTTACTTTCATCAGAGTTATTTGACTTGAAGTGTTAAGTTTTATTAACGCTGTACAGTGTTAGTCAGTGGGTCTCCTTTAAGATGGCTGCCACAGCTAACTGACCTTAGTCGACACAAAAATGGCTTTGATTTAGTCAGTTTTACAGACTGAGGTAACTGACAGTCATTCACAACACATACTCCAATTGCAGACAGATTACACTGCAATAACAAATGACCAAAACAACTTTAACTGTGTTATTTCTCTTTATACGTTGAACTTAGTTCAAATCTCTGACATGAAAGCTGGTGAACATCATGTGTTCCACCAATGAATCAAGATCCTGCGGTAGGTAACGCTCCTGCCTTACCTCCCTGAAGCCTCTGCCTCTTCTGCTGTAGTCCAGCTGGAAGGGTAAAACCAAATGGATCTCTTTTTTTTGCAAATGGGGTTACAAAGCCACATAAAACCACTTGAAACATTCCAAAAGTATACAACTTCTGTCACGTGGCACTTTGGCCACATCATTTCCTCAGCACCGTCTTCGAATGAAATGTTTAGCAAAGTTTACACAAAAGAAAAAGATGAAATGCTGATTCCTTTTAGCATTCAAAAAAAATTTAACTAAATATAGACTCAAAGCTGGGACTTGTCTGCTGTACTTATCAAACTTTGATACAGAGTAAAAAAATATTCACCAAATTAACTAATAGTTTTACCTCTAAAACAACAACCAATAACAGCCTAGCAGTCCTCAAACGAGTTCAAATTGCAAAGTGTAAATTCATGTTGTAATACTCAAAGTATGTGCAGAGGATGACTCAGCCACTCCCACACCAAATTTTAGCTCTGTATACACAAAGTTGGCCATGTTTGAGCAATTTTTGGGTCACAAAAATGAGCCGGCATTGGTGGCCATCTTGAATCAGGTTGACTCTTAAAGTCATCCTAAAACAGCAACCAGACATTCTCATTCAGGATTAGGTTACTTTTTGTGCAATAAAAATGGTGCAAAGGGAGGAAAAGAGCTTCATCATTCCTTTTTTTTTAATAAAAAATTTCATTGCTTTTTTTAAGATTCACTCCAGCTCTGATGTTATTAAATCAGAACACAGAAATCCAAATTGCTTCTGGTTTAATTGAGAGTGAAGCAAAAAGCTAAAAGCTGCTTGTTATCATCGGGAAGAGGGAGTTCAGAACACGGTCTCCACATGTCCTGCAGAGACACCTGGGTCTCGTCAGTATCAGTCCACTCTGCCATCTGTCTCCTCCTCTCCCTCTGGAACAGCAGCAACTGCAGAAGAAGAAAAAACTCCAGAGCGGTCTGTTCATCCTCCAGAATATTTCTGAGGTTGGACTGCATAAGTGAAATAAAATTTAGTCTCTCTTCATAAAACAAAACAAACAAACAAAAACAGCAGAATCTGGTTTTGATTCCAGCAGGGGGGATGCAGGACATTCTTGAGAAACACTCTAAGTCACATGGGTGTAAAGGAGTTATAAAACAGAAGAAACCATAACTGGCATCTGTAATGAAACCAACGTTTATTTTGTGGTAAAAATGTGGTAAATTTCTATAAAATAATTAAAAGTATTTGTAACAGAAGAATTAAAAAAAAAAAGTCATGTAAGAGGCTACATTGATGTCATTTTTTTCACCCAGGTGGATTTTGAATTTCTTTTCACTGTCAGCCTTAGGTTACTGAATGTGGGCTGCAGCTGCCTGCTAATTTTTGTATATTCATACAAAAATAATAAAGTACTGAATGATATTTGAACATTTAATTTACAAAAAAAACAACTAAAAACTACTGAGAAAATCAAAGTAAATATTAAAAATATTAAATGTATTTCTTGAATAAATGCATGTCACCCACAGTATTACTTTACAATAAGGTCAGCTGTTTGTGCGATGTCATATTACAGAGACAAACTCTGCAGCATGGCTGTTCAACTGGTGGCCAAAGTTCGGTCCGCCAATTGGTTCATTCATCTCTTCAGTTCAAACCCCCGGTTTTCTACTTTAATTACTATAAGTTCTTTTAGTTAAACATAGACGTGTGGTATCTACAGAAACATCAGAATCTTGGCTAGAAGCTCAAGACAGTTAAAATTACAAGCAGTTGAAGAAAAAACTATTAAAGTCAAAATAAAATTGGTTAAAAAATTTGGCAAGTCAGAGATGTCAAAATAATATTTGTGTCAAACAGGAGGCCTAATGTGTTATTTTTGATATTGTTTTATTACCACTACTTGTATCACACATAGGGTTCTGCATGTTGTATTCATGATTAAATGAATCAAAATAAACTATTTTAAAAGGTAAAAGATCTTTGTAACACTTCATTTATTTACATAATAACTTTAATTGCTGGATGTTTGGCCTCTGAGCTGTTGACCTGCTGTAACTGTGGCCCCCGGAGCAATTTAGTTGAATAGCCCTGCTCTACAGTATTGGTTTGGGTACTTTATTTATACCAAAAAGGTTTTTTTTCTTTGAATATTACAGTGGTACAAAGCATACGTATCATACACACACACACACACACACACACACACACACACACACACACACACACACACACACACACACACACACACA
>JAUBOC010000181.1:24022617-24033204 GCA_032275365.1 Anablepsoides cearensis | reverse complement strand
GCTAACCAGCTAACAGTCTGAAGCCATTGTATGGGACGGAGAACCCACTAGGTGGCACAGTCGGGACAGTCTGAAGTTAGTCTGAAGCCATTATATGGGACTGATAACGGCTAAGAACGTCCATTTAATGGATGATAACATCCGAAGCGGGTGTTTCATTCATGCGTCTTATATAATGTTACAGCCTCAAATTAAAATAAAAGTTCCTGTATCCGCATCATGATCCTGATCATAACCAAAATGTAATGGTGTGTTCCTTTGACCAATACCCACATGTGTTAAAAATTCCATGGCAATCCGTCCACAAGTTCTTCAGTCATTTTGTCCACAGACAGACAGACATACGCGACCGAAAACATTACCTCCTCCCCCTGGCTGAGGTAATAAGCCAACACAGGAATGGCTATAACCCTGTCAATACAATTATTAACCTAAAACTTGATAAAGTATCTGAGTGATTCTCAACACATACTCTGACAGTAACGCCACATAATAGTCATTTTAAACTTAAGATGATGTGTTCTCATTGTATGTTTTCCATCCATCCATCCTTTTTTGTGACAGCAGATAAACTTGATTCTTTCCTTCATTTAAACAAATGGGTGGGAACAAGTCCTTCTACGGTTGATTAGTCTTGCATACCTGCAAAGAGTAATTTCTCCAAGTGGCCTTTATGAAACGCTGAGTTACAGCGGCCCTCAACTTACTGCTGATCTCAATAATATGGAGCATGTTGTGTTTAGAGTACGCCTGCAGATTCACCATCTGTTTCATATCTGCCACTCAGCTGAAAGCATTAAATAGGCTGATTATAGGCATTATCAGTAAGTACCACCCATTGTGAAAACAGATGTGAATCGCTTCAGCAGTAGTGGTGAACATGGTTCCATCTATGTCAACAGCAATTAAATGCTCTTTATTTCTGCCGTACAGTTTATTGAAAATCTGTGAGTAGAAAACCAGGTAAGGCGTTACGCAGAGCGTCTTAGCAGAACAGATCAGAAATGATGGCTGGAAACGGTCCTGAGGCGGTCATCGTAACCTTTGGGTGTAAAGCAGACCTGTCATTTTGACTTTTGAAAATCGATAAAATTACCAATGCCAAAAAACTGTGTATTTCAATTTTTTTGTACTGAACATTGATTCAGCCAACTACTCCTTTCCAGACACCTTAAACTAATTAGGCCCTCAAAGTACAGCAAGAGAGAAGTATCCATCAATTAATTCTAGCCCTATGCTCCTATGGCATTTAGTTTTTGTGTGTTCCATTGTTAGATATTGACTAAATGCCACATGGGCTTCGATCCTTCCCCCTTCAACATCCCCCAACCATTAGCATGCCTCTGATTCTCATCTCATAATGCTACTTCTGTTACAGTCTGGTTTCTTGCACGGCTGTTGCTTATCAGGGCAGAGGCATTGATGCTGTGTTAGCAAGGGTCTGACACAGCTGACTGCAGTGATGTCACCTCTGTTCCCATGTAAAGCATCCAAAACACATTGTGTTTTTATGCTATAAATCCATCACAGGTGCTTCAAAGAGCTAGAACGAAGCACTTTTTAAAAAAAAATGCCAACTCTACTAATTCTGTAACATAAAAAGTGTAAAAAATACAAACCTATGAAAAGCATTGTCTGTGGAATGGGCTCAGCAACTTCACGAAACTTTTCTTTTATCGGCTCTTGTAAAAAAAAAAATTGAGCATGTCAAGGACTGCAGGAGCAGTTCTGAGAATTGGAACCTCTATAATTTTAACCCACGATTACTCTGAGTGCAGCATTGTTTGCTTCTCACAAATGCTTTTAAAAATAATTTTCACCTTCATACAGTAGTTGAACTCATTGCAACACTCAAGCACTCAGCAGCCCATTGTTTTATGGGGAATGTTGATAGCTACTAAAAGCAAATACATTTGAAATAGCAATATTAACCTTTTTACAACAAGGGAAAAAAAAAGAATCTAGCCACTTGTGATACTGAGGGTTTTTTTTATCGGCATGCTTTGCAAATGTCAGTGGGATTTTGACGAAGATAAACGTAGATGTGATTTGATTTTTCCCATTCAGACTGAAAATACAGCTGTAAACTCATCCACACCTGAATGTCAAAAAAAAAAAAAAAACACTCGCACGCTTCCCATCTGTCTCTTCAGTGTTGGTATGCAGGATGCACATGCTCTTGCTGTCTTTGCCACAATTACATACACAGGGTGGCACATAAACAACTAGCAACCAATTATTCTCACTTTAATTACTTTACATGCTGCCCTTTATGGTGATTACCGTGACCTTTCTTTTCAGAGCGTCTCCTCCACTCTGCCTTTTGCAGTGCTGCCATTTTGGAGGCTTTTAGCCCCCATGTTTCAACTGTGCTCTGTGAAAAGCCAGCCCCCATAATCGACCAGGCGAAAGACTGAGACCAATTAAAAGTATTTTACCCAGCACTTAAGGTTGACAGGAGCTGGCACACTCAGCTCAGCAAATGCCATTTTAACAGCAAATTCATGAATGTGTAATTGTTGGGCTAATGAACCTGATGGTTTGAGTGTTGTAATAGAGGGACCCCCTACCTTTGCTGCCACACACACACACACACACACTGTAGACACAGCCATTTCTTCTGTTTTTATTCATTAGACTCATTTATCTGAACAGGAAGATCAAACCAATGTTTCACTTAGACTTTCTCAGAAAATGTTTACCTTTCAATTTTTTGTGTAGAAGTAGAACTAGTAGTAGAAGAAGAAGAGTCTTTTTGTTTTGTTTTGTCGTCTTTGCAAGCTGAAATAAAAGATATTTTAGCAGTGGGGTGGAATTGGGTGCGATTGGCAATCAATTCCACATCAAATGACTCTGCAGTAATTATTGGCTCCAGTTGTGTGTAATGTAAACATAACATCAGGGTGGACACTAATTATTACTGGGCTTTGCTGCTCTCGGGGCAACCAAACTGGGCACGGCTCAATACTTTTTCTTCATAATTAAATATTTACTAAGTGCATCATCTACATTGAAACATGAATCAAACTTTCAGCCAGTCTGCACACTGGCTGTCACCTCACTGTGTGTTCCAGTTATACAATGTTTATCAGATTAGATCAGATTAGTAGCTTATTCTTTCAAGGAATACACACAGAAACATATGTATGGTCATGTATACTATTTATACATCCTTTTTTTTCATTTAGAAATATGCTTTGTCTTTTCTGGTCATTTTTTTGCACCAATGAGTGGCACTCTATCCCAATGGGGGTGGGGTGGGTGGGCCCGATGGATAGCCCTTCATCAGAGCTAATCCAAAAAAAAAAAAAAAAACACTATTTAAAGCTCCTATGTTGAATAGTTGTCCAGTTATAAGCATTCCTGTATGTTCAGACACCCGCTCTTCAGATGGGGGGATGGCTCATTGGTGGGCCCAATGGCTAGCCCTTCATCAGAGCTATAAAATAAATAAATCTGAAGCTCCCATGTTGAATAGTTTTTGAGTTATAAGCAATTTTGTATGCCCAGACACCCCCTTTTCAAATGGAGCCCCCTCCTCAAATATGGGGACTATCGTAAAACCGTTTGCTGGCACAGTGTAGGTCGGACACATCTACAATCCTACCAAATTTCACGCTGATCGGTGCAGCCGTGTTTGTGCTCTGGTTGACCAAAAATCTTGAAAAATAAATACGAAACGAAAACAATAAAACCAATATGAAAATTTCAGCCGATATCGATATCCGATATAATTATTGCTGTTATGGCCGATAATTGATATTTACCCATATTACACAAACACACAAATTATAAATAGATATATGCACAAACACACTTGGGTCTTTTTTTGAAACTGTAAATAAACGACGAGACCTCTGACATGGCTCCCTACTTCAGTCATTCCTGGCTGTGCAGCATCAATATCACTATCAAACAAATGCCGCTCAAGCAACCATCTCCCCTCCCAAAACAGAAACACAAAGATAAAAAGTGGGAAATCAATATTGGACGTTAATATTGGCCCAGTTTTAAATATCAGACCGATACAATATTCTAAAACATGACCAATATCAGCCGATACCGATATCAATACTGATATATCGTGCATCCCTACATTTTTCTTAAATGAAAGTTACTGGTTGCGACTCTTGTTCTTCTGCATGTGTATGGGCACAACATTCAGCACATTAAAGATTAACAGTATTTCGAGTGACAATGACATTGGTATGACAAAATACACACACGTCTGCAATAATTACAGTATGTGCACAAAGGCTATATAATTTGTAATAACTGGGCAAACAAACCTGACACCTGTTGAGCTCTATCTGGTTGTAGTGAAAGATTTAATGTTGTGTAGTGTTGGCTATTAAGCTGTTGGTGTCATGTGACTTGTTTAAAGACATTTCATGAAAAATCCACATTTTAAGCCATTGAATGCAATTTGCTGTGTACTTGGAGTCTATGGGACTGTAGAAATTTTTAATTTAGTTTATCCCAGTGCTGCCTAGATATACTTATATTCTGCTTGGGTCATATTTTTCCTGTTTGCAACTCTTGTTCTCTCAGTACCTTTTTAAACCTGTTCAGTTTTCTCTATTTTCGATGACGTTTTCTGAACTATTATATCAGTCTTTGTGACGGAACTGCTAAAAAAGGTCTGGGCTTACCAACTACAATTTGGTAGTCTTCATTCTCCTCTGGTTCTGAGTCAGACTCTGGTTCCAGCATGTAAGGCTGGATAGACAAATCTTCTGTTGTTGACATCTTTAAATCCATCCATCCATCCATCCATCCATCCATCCATCATCTATACCCGTTTCTTCCGTTCAGGGTCACGAGGGTCACTGTGCAAGGTAGACACTGGACAGGTCGCAAGTCCATCACAGGGCCACATATAAAGACAAACAAGACAAACAACCATTCACTCTCCCACACATAGGGACAATTTAGAGTTACCAATTAACCCAACAGTCATGTTTTTGGTCTGTGGGAGAAGGCCATACTCGGAATCTACCCAGAAAGGTCCCCGGGCCAGGATTTGAACCAGCAACTGTCTTGCTGAGAGGCATCAGGTCTACCAATTGAGCCTTTTAATTCATTTGTAAATAAAAGTTTCTGTGCAGCTATATAGCCGTAAATCCATCTATCAAACTAGAATGGACCGCTCTGGAAGCTGGAGGGGGGCGGGGTTTATAACGCCTCATTTGGACTTAAAGAGACAGCCTCGAAAAGAGTTGATCTGAGACACCCGTCAGAGGGGAAAGTGGGGCTTGTGGAGTTACATTAAGGAGGAATTCTGACCAAAGCTTTGCAGTTCCTCTTTATATAGACCCCAACTGAAGGATTTAAATATGAAAAAGAAGGACTTATGTCTACTTTATACAGGCAATTGACAAAAAAATATAATTTTTTTAAATATATATTTTTACTAAGTTTATTTCTGTCATTATTGTTGTACCAATCAGCTGCTTTTAACCTACTTTCAAAACTTGTGTGCATAAAAAGCAAAACTGCAGAGTCATACAAACACAAGCTTTCTGCTGAAATGTGTATGAATCCTTGATTTCCTCCGGGGGACAGACACATCATGTTCCTCCTGTTTATTGTGGGGAAAATAAATAAATAAATCAGCACAGTTATTACTCTTAGCATAAGGACTGTGGCTAATTAACATACAAGCTTCCCCCACCAGAGCTCAGATGAGCGGCAAAGGTCACAGCACCTGCATATGTTTGTAATAGAGTGGGAAAATCTAAATGTCACCTCATTTAAAAGCTCATTCAATTTAGCTTGAAGACTGGTGTTGCTATCGATCATGCTGCCAGGTGCAGGTTTATGAATGAACCGAGAGGAAAAAGGTAAAGTGTAGTCACACTTTTTACACCGGAGTTTAAAAAAAATTCCCCGAAGTCCAGTTTTAAATGGCTTTAGGCTTAAATTAAAGTTTTTATTTCCTTATAGGAAATACAAAAAAGCAGTAATATTTACAAAAAAAGGCAAAAAAAAAAAAAAAAGAAAACCTGAAGTCTGCTTTTCTTCTCTCTGTTAAGCTGTGTGTTGTTCCTTCCTGAGGTTATTACATGATACTCTGCTAGGCTTTGTTTGGCCTTCCATAAGGCTCCAGCAGGACCTAATGACTTTCATTATCAGATGATGGAATTTAATTTGAGCTGCACTGCTGTCAGAGATGAGTGGCCCGATACGGAGCCACACAGGAGAGAAATAAAAGAGTGAGTAATTACTCTTTAGGGCCACAGGTTAGGTGGGCACAGTTTGGTGGGTGACGAGAGCGCGGCAGGATGAGACACCTCGTGAAGGAGCGGGGGTGGGGGGTGCGACACTGAGGAGGGCGGGTTATGAAAGAAATCAATAGTGAGTCGCCACCATCAGGTTATGAGATTTTTCTTTGAGTGGGGATCCGCTTCCTCATTGTGACCGAAGCAATGGTCCGCGTCATTATCCACGGGCCCCCTAGATGCTTTAGCAAACAAAGGAGAAAGCTGGGTTTGTCGGGACGCAAGAGCGAGGTTAGATTAGTAATGTGTGATTAGGAATCTATTCAGTTGTGTAATGACTTGCCTTCTATTTCTTGACAAACACACCTCATTCCCTATGCAACTCAAAGGTGAAGTGATAGGGCTCATTCCTTAGGCGGAATATCAAAAAGATTTGGTAGGTAAGCAAATATCTCTCGCTGCAGTTTTTCCAAAGAGTTTTCAGACATAAGATGCTCGCTTGTATTGTATATGGCCGCTTTTGCAACGTCAGCCAAACCAAAATACTGACAGTTGACTGTAATGAATACAGATACAAATGCTGTCTTTGCTGTTTGCTTCACCATCATAACGGATGTCCTTAAATTATCTTTCCCAGCTAAAGTGTAAGCATCGCGATGACAGCTGAAAACTGACCCAAAAGCACCAGTCATCATTAAAGGCGAGAAGCTGCAGTAAACAGGATTCCTCAAGGAGTGCCACTGTCAGCACGGCTCCCTGCAAATCTAGCCTTTGCAAACTTATTGTTTCTCCACAGGTTTTCTCAAACTGCAGGATTTCCACTCTTTAGCCAGCAATCAATATGGCAGCTCATTTGTAGAAAGGTAAAACAAAAGGCCTTGATGACATAATGAGGCCTTCTTGACATAATGCATATTGTCCACCAACTCATTTGTTAAAAATTTGGATACTTTTAGAAATCAAAGAGTTGTTGCTATTTCAATCAAACTTTGAAGATAATGTTTCCATCCATCCATCCATTTTCTGTACACACTTATTCCTTTCAGGGTCGCGTAGGTCACTGGTGCCCATATCCAGCAGTCACAGTGCGAGGGGCAGGGTACACCCTGGACATGTTGCAATGTTATGATCTCATGCATTAATCACAAGAAGTCGCTCTCAGAGTTCTGACTGACTCAAAGCTACAGTCACATCAAATTTATTACAAAATTGTCAAACTGATTGAGTAGGGCTGGGCAATATGGCCCAAAAGAAAAAAAAACTCTGATTTTTTTGATCCCAAATTCGATTTTCGATATTAATCTATTTTGTTTCCCACTTAACGGAGTGCCTCTGTGTTTCAGGTGTTGAAACAAATTACAGTTGTTGTATTTCTTTTTGTAGCAAGAGCCTTCAAACAGATTTTGCAGTGAGGTGTTTGTTGCTCCAAGTCTGAGGTTGCAAAACCTAATCAGTTCAAGAAAACTGAAGGAACAACAACTTTTTTGAGAAGTAGATCCTCTCTGCTAGCTGCCATATTGTCATGTCGTGTACAAAGCGTCTTGAGGGACAGGTGGGGAGACCTCTGAACTACAGAAGCCCCAAAAAGTGCACTGGTGGGAAAAAAATCTCGATATTCCTAAATTTAAATCTTTATAAATGGCAAATTCGATTAATCAATTAAATCGATTAACCGCCCAGCCCTATGATTGAGTTATAACCCTTCTTGTGATGGCTAAAATTGTTTAGCTGTGGCATCTAGCAATGTGTGATTTATCAGCATTAACATTGGTATCAGCCAATATTGGTCCTTTTTTAGAATATTGGTATCCGTCCGATTAGTAAAACTGGGCCGATCTTAACGTCCGATACTGATTTCCCACCTTTTAGCTTTGTTTCTGTTTTGGGAGGGGAGATGGTTGGTCGAGTGGTATCTGTTTAATCATGATAGTGATGTCATCCGTATGATTATTATTTTTTTTACTGTATCAAAAAAAGCTTGTTTAATATCTGTAAATATTAGCCATAACACCAATAATATCAAATATTGATATCGGCTGAAATTTTCTTATCGGTGCATCAGGAGTGGCAACCATCTTGATTTGGATCGACTCCAAAAGTTAAAAAGTTGTAGATGTTTTTACAGTGATTCTGAATGTTTGAAATCAATTTGTCCAGTGGTTTATCAAATATTTTTAGCGACAAGCACAGAAACACATACATGAAGAAAAGTATTATTGTTTACCTTCTACCATCGCAACAGATATTGTTGATTGAATAAAAAAAATCTGCCTACAATTTGGCACATTTTTGTCTTAAAGGGAACAAATCCCTCCCTTTTTAATATATCACAAAAAATAGCCATCTAAAATTAAGTTAGAAGTACTAGATTATAGTTTGAATCTTCTCAAATTAAGTAAAAATAATCTGTATTGCACTTGAAATAAAGAAAAAATCCTTTCTGCTCTTTAGTAAATTACTCTCAAAACAAGATCAAAACTACTTTTTGGCTGATATAAGATTGTAGGACTTGGTTAGATGGACAATTTTTGGTCAAGTTACCACCAATTCATGTCAAATATGTTGAAGTGATTTTCCATAAAATGGCATCTAGTCCAAGGGTGAAGTAGCTTTGTTTGTGAATCTGGTACAATACAGCAAATATCTAAAGCATTTAGTGAAAATAAATATTCTGTCAGTTTTTTTCTAACTGCTTTTATCAATCAAATCAGTCCAATTAAAGTACAGTGTAACTTGATATGAAGACACATACACAAGTTTTTATCTATTACCTTTTTATGGTAAGAATGCAAGTATTTAAGCTTTTCTAATTATTGTAGAGGAAATGTACTCTAAGTGTTTGTATGTTAATAAGATAATTGAACTGGCCAGTAGAGAGCAGCATTGCAATTTGTTTGCTGTTAATCTGCCTCATTGCCTTTAACCTGCAGCTCAGACAGTAGTGGCTGAGGGAGACGGTTCCATCCTACTGTCTGGCTGAAAAGTTTTAAAGCCAACAACAAAAAAAAAAAAAAAACAGAAAAAGACCGACGTGTGGTTGGATAACAGGAAGCAAAGAACGAAGCAAACATTGACTGACTGATGGGTGAAAGCAAAGAAACTTCATCTCTGTAATTTGCTGCAGATCTGATGGGAGGCAGAAGATTAAAAATGAAATGCCTGATTTAATTTGTGTTACTTTCACAGTCACTTTGCACTGCGTTTCATTATCAAAGTGTCACATCCCCTGTACTGAAGCTATCACCACTGCATATTTCATCCCCCCACCCCACCCCATCATATCCGCTTTTAATAGTGCTAAAATAAAATTTAAAAAATGTTGAATTAACATTGTGGATTCATTTTTCTCCTCTTCCTGTTGCCTGAACGGATTTTTATTTGTACTGCTAGTTTTATAGGTACTCAATAACTAATGTGATACTCTTTTCAATTGTCTTTGTCATATTGAGTTCATGCAACAGAATGTCAGCAATCACCTCATTGCATCTGCAAAATAAAGACGACAAATATAAAATATCTGTGCAACTTGTTGATAATAATGTATGCGGGGAAACATGTTGTCTAAGTTGACACTTGTACTCACACTGAATAAACATGTAAAAACATATAATTACATGTTGCCACACATGCTCACGTTCACACAAATGCAAATATTTATTTCATAATTAGTTAATCAAAATTAATCATATTTTTCCATTTTAAAATAAATATATATATATATGGGGGAAACAATACATGTATCTTTATCAAACCATACATACTAAAACAAAGATTTTTAAAACGTATTTTATCAACTTGTCTTGTGAAGATGCTCTGTGTTAAAGCCTCAGTGGATCTGTGTTTGACTACTCTGCCTAGGCTGCATTGTTGAGCGCAGATCCACTGAGAAACTTGCCGTTTCAGCAACATTTCATTTAAAAACTGTACTTTTGGGGTTAAACAAATGTTCATAATTATTTTGAATAAAGTACAGTTAAGAAGGGCATGGACATCTCTCCTTTTTGTATTGTAAAAATATTGAACCGTGGCGCTAAATTATTGAACCAAATCATAAACTGCACCCCTGGAGAAAAATATTATTTATTTATTTATTTATTTATTTATTTATTTATTTATTTATTTATTTATTTATTTATTTATTACCTCCGCCAAGGGAGGAGGTAATGTTTTCGGTCGCTCATGTCTGTCGTTCATCCGTTCTGTCATTCTGTCGGTCGGTCTGTGGACAAAATTACTGAAAAACGTTGTGATTATTGTGTAAACAACTAGTATTGGTGAGGTTACATGATGTCTGGAGACATAAAAAAAGAAATGTGATTCTCTTCACGTTATGGGAATAACACACACACACTGCGCTGCGCAAAGA
>JAUBOC010000181.1:24010489-24022264 GCA_032275365.1 Anablepsoides cearensis | reverse complement strand
AGTTCTCCCACTTAAAAAGATGAGAGAGGCCTGTAATTGACATCATAGGTAGACCTCAACTATGAGAGACAAAATATTATATATTTTGAACATCGTTTAGATTGCTTTACTTGAGTATATTTAGTACAAATTCCACTCCAACGGGCTGACAAGTTGAAAATGTTTTTACTATTTATAATAAAACAGATTCCACTCATTCCACTGTAAAGACAATGCATTTCTGTGTTTAACATGCCTAATTTTTTTAACTTAGAAACCACACAACCTAAATATACAACTATTCTAAGTTGTTCTGACAAAAGAGGAAACAAGTAACTGACTTTGTTTTTGATTGTAATAAAAACAGTTTCTTTCTTTTCCACCCTGTTGCCCTTCTAGAATCTGCTTATCGGCTGAGGGTGACTGCAGATTAGCTCTGAGATGTTTTGTATAACATAAAGCCAGAATCATGTCATTTACGGAGCAGTGCGTGGTATAATTTGACCTTGTTTGAAAGTTTGGTGAAACAGCGCAACAGAGGAAGCCCAAACTTCAGACAAGACATCGCATCAAGACTTCTTTTGACTTTTTTGTCTTCTTCTTCTCCTCTCTGCTCCTCGTCTACTTATTTATTCCAATCTCAGAACATCATGTTCCCAGAGCATATTTCACTTGAATATTTCACTACATGCTTTCTCCCTCCACTCCCCACCTCTTCTGAATCTCAGACTGCGTGTTACAATATTTATTTATTTCAGGGATAATTTTTTTTTTTTTGGTGAATTACATCGAAATGGCTACAGCTGTAATCAGAGGATAAGTAGCAGCCGACATGGCAGGTGTTTGAAGGGAGATAAGGCGAGAACCATTGTGAAACAGCACCTTCTTTTCTATTTAAATGTTTTGAGGCTTCGACTTCCTTGTTTGATTTGTTACCTACAACTTTCCCCGAGAGCTGTCGGTGGGGAGATAGCGAGAGTTTCTCTTTAGGGAGGTTTCTCCAGGCATTGTGCTCGTGCTGTCCTTCAGATGTTATGGGGTTAGATTCTGGGCATGCCTTCGTGGTGTGACGCAGATGAGAGCCTCTCAAAGGCAGGAGTTTATTATAGGATTTCAAGAAAACTCTGGGTCGAGCCCCATTCTTGGTGTGTTTTTTTTTACTTCAAAACCAGCAGCTCACTGTTTCCTGTGCAGCCAGCCCGAGCTCATCCGTACATCAAGGAGATTATATCCACAGTGACACACACACATCTCAGGTGGCAGCTGTTAATTATATCACATTTTAGTTCCTCAAAGTCCTCCAAAGAGGCTAGAGCCAACATGTCCATGTTTGATTTTTAGGCTACGCAGAAAGAAAGCTGTTTCCACAATGCTCTCAGTCCTCCATTATTGAGCCAATAAAAAGAATAAAATGTGTGTGTGTGTGTGTATGTGTGTGTTGAGGGTGACTGTGTTCCCGTGTTTAAAAGGTGTTGCTGCATAGCAGTTTCATTTTTATTAGCTACCAAGACACAATGAACAGCAAGAGAAAACATCAGTGCTGTCCTCTTTGCTTGCTTTCTTTTAAATTAAAGTGATATCTCATTGCTGAACAATAGGCCAGCTTTTCCACAGCTGCTGAATTGAGAAGAATGATCACGATGCCTACTGTCTGCAAATGGATGTGTTTGCACTGTTTAAGAAAAAAAAAGAAGAAGAAGAAACTGTACGCTGGGATTATAAACATGTCTGAGACCTGAGTGTTGGATAGTCTTATAGTATAAGTTTCACCCACAATCACTGAATATTTTAAGCGGGTTTATTGTCAGATGATGTTGGAACAAAACAATGGGCAGTATGTTTTTTTTAAGTGTCTAGTTTAACGTACAAGCTGAAACACAAGTTTGTTTGACTGTTTGTTACCTACCATAAAAATCTACTATTTTCCCCCTCAAATATAGACCAAAACAGTTACTTTTTATTATCTACTTGATGTTACTTGATAAGAAAGAACAAATAGTAAATGTGTTCACTATTTAGCACTTTTGCCTTACAGCAAGAAAATCTTCAAACTTATTCTTTTTATCCAGGTCGATTTCCTCCCATGGTCCAAAAACAAGCATAGTATGGAACCTCTAACCAACTGATTGCGATGCTGTTACCAAAGCTTTTAGATTGAAAAGACATTTTTAGCCTTTTTTATATAGTTTACAATAAATTCCAATCCTAGCAAATAAATAAACTGCCTTTGAGACTGTCACCCCACGTTTTGACCTCTCCTTTACTTTTAAACAAGAATAAAAAGGTGACTAAATGCAGTTCTTGCTTAACAGCCGCAGAACAATTCACAGCGTTGCTGCACAACAAACAAATCAAAAATGTCAGGAGTGTTTGCCATGCAAATTCTACATGCGTTCCCCCCTTTTGTCTTGTGTGATTTGCTTTAATCCTCCTCCCTCTGAAGTGAGAGTAAAAAAAAGACAAAGGTTGGTTTTTCGCTGGCAGGGATTCTTGAACTGTTCCCACTAATTGACACTCACAAGATTTGTAAGTCAGAGCAAAGGCAAACATGTCATAAAACTTTCATGATCAAACAATGGTAGTGTATCCATCTGACGGGCTACTGTGAGAAAACTGTGTCAACACTGCGAGTCTCAGGTTCAAGGCTTTGTTGTTAAAAATTTGGCGACTTTTGTTCCTTCAAGGATGGTTCACGGATGTAAATGATATACAGTTAAAATCAGATTCAACAGTTCAACATCAAATCAGAGCAAACCTATTTGCTAAATATTGAGAAAATTTATTTATTTATTTATTTAACCAGGCAAGACATGCAAACTCCCCACAGGAAGACCCCAGGTCCGACCCGGGGATCGAACCCAGGACCTTCTTGCTGTGAGGCGTCGGTGCTAACCACTGGGCCATCATGCTGCAAAATGGATAATTTCTTAATTGGTTTCTTTAAAGGAGACAAATTGTTCTTTGAAAAGCTTCTTTTTTACATTTGAATCCTTCACTTGGGGTCTGTATAAAGTGGAACTGCAATGTTTTGGTCTGGAATTCCACCTTATTGTAACTCCACAAGCCCCTTTTTCACCCCTTTTTTCAATGTGTGTCACAGATCAATTCGTTTTGAGGCTGCTTCTTTAAATCAAAATAAGGCGCTTCAAACCTTCACCCTCCACCAGCTTCCAGACCCGTCCATTATACTTTGGTAGAGGCGTTTATAACTATATAGCTCTGCATAAACTTTTTTTTTTACAAAATAATTAAAAGATGCCAACGAGGGAAGACTTGTAAGACCAGCCTTACATGTTGGAGCCGAGTCTGACCCAGAACCAGAGGTAGGGATGCCAGCTCCACCAAGGCTTAATGATGTAATGCATGAACTATGACGTTATCACCTAATATTTCTTATTTCCCCAACATCTGAGTTGCATCCAGCTAAACAATTTATTTTTGACTACCACCAGCAGGCAAGGCGAGTGAAGTGTCTTGCCTAAGGACATGACGGAGACAGATGAAACATGGGATCAAACCGGCAACCCACTGGTTACAAGATGACTCCTCTAACCACTCTGCCAGGAAGTGACATCAAAGGGGAACTCCTTTTAAGAAAAACAACTCACTCTTTGCTTATTAAAACATTATGATTTGAACTCTGACTCTTTTCGTTTTGTTTGTTTGTTTGTTTCTGTCTGATAGTAACTCAAAGTAATCTAAAACCTCTCCACAGTCTGGGCTGTTGAGCATTTTAGCTTAGCTCTGTTTTCACGCAGGCATTCTCCTTTGACATCACTTCCTGTTAATTCACATGCAAATATCTCAACAACTGTTCATCTCATCAGCATGAAAACTATTTTGTGATATGTCCCCAGTGTTATCTTTCCAAAAATGCATTTGTATAATAAAAAAATGTTGATGTCACAGGCACTTTAACTTCATCGTGGATCCAGAAAATAGGGTCTTTGTCCTTGTGTGCATTTGCAAACTGTAATCTGGCATTTCTATGTTGCTTTGGGAGCAATGGCTTCTTCTCGAGTGTCCTTTCAGCCCCTTTCAGTGCAGAACTGCTTTCAGCTGCATATATACCTTTAATAGCCTTGCTTTAAGATAAATGCCCTTCAGCTTTTCATCCTTTGAAATTGCATGTTTGCCACTGTGTTTACATATTTAGAGGAAAGAAGGCTCCCTCTTGCACTAACCCCAAAAAGTCTTCTTTGGTGAGGCAGTAGCTCCTGGTGAAGAGGAGGATTTTGATGCAAGCCTCCAGTCTCCCGTGCTTCTCTCTTTTTGTCTAACCAATTCTTTAACTTGTTCTCCATCCTTTACCCTCCCACCCCACCTGCTGCTGCTTTCTGGACTCCTCAGAGGAGGCTCATCGAAGAGTTACTGCAAAACTCGATATGCTGTTTTTTTTCATTTTTTTTATGGTCGGAGGAAGAGTGGGAGTCTCTCTCTTCAAGACCCTTTGATGACTTTACATCTTGCCCTCCTTCACAGAAAGTTCGAGTTCACTTCCATGAAAGCTGTATCTGAATAATTCTTTGGAGGCTCATCTTTGGTGGAGGCTATCAAAGCAAGTCTTCAAAACGGATATTATTATGTGCTGAATTTCACAGCTATGCAATATGCACAGACAACTTTTTTTTTTAGCCCTGCCGCAAGCATGATGGATGGCTGTGCAGCTGCTAAAAGACAGAAAAAAAGCAAGTGACACGCAGCGACATTAAATATACAAAGGCTCAAACACACACAGCAAACCTGCATGAGGCTCAACAGCAACTGTAAAGCTTGACAGAGCAGGATTGCTTCTAATTGGAATGCCTGTATTCAGAATTCTAATGATACTGAAAGCCTTTTAACATTCATTTGATAGTCAAAATGCTTCTCTGTAGGTGTTACCCAATCTGGCTCTCAGAACACTGTCTCTCCTTTTTGTCCTTTGAAGAAATGATTGTCATTTGACAGATGTTATTCTGTGCAAATTATAGAAGAAATGTTAGACGTCTCGTGGTTTTAGTCCTCCTGCCTCACTTCAAACAACAACAACAACACAAAACCCAAAACATTTTAGCATTTCAGTAAATGCAACATGGGAGCTTTAAATTATATCAAAGATATTGAACCTTTGGTTTAAGTAAACCATTCTCAAAAACTGTAAAAAGTAAAACACAGTTAAGTGAGGCAGAGCTAAGCAACTGAATTTGCTACCTGGTTTTAAGTAATGATAAAAAAAAATCCAATCTCTTTCTTTATCTTGACTCAGTGGTGGGGCATCCTGGTCCTGGAGGTCCAGGATGTTACACATTTCCCTGCTCCAACACCTGATTACCTTTTTCCTAGGGCTGCAAGAAGATTCACGATTCGGTTTGGTTTGATACTTTAGTCTCACGGTTATATTTTTTCAATACAAAAAAGTGAAATTTCCAATGCCTTCATAACTTGTAATTTGTTGAAATTAATTATGAACATTTGTTTAACCTCAAAAGTACAGTTTTTAAATTAAATGTTGCTGAAACTGCAAGTTTCTCGGTGGATCTGTGCTCGACAATGCAGCCTAGGTGGAGCAGTCGAACACAGATCTACTGATCCTTCAACACAGAGCATCTTCAGAAGACAAGTTGATGAAATCCATTTTATAAATCTGTATTGTTTGATATAAGTGTGTATTCTATCCTCTCAGTAGGGTTGTTTACAGTGCAAGAAATTTCTGGTTAGCCTCTTAGCTTAGCCTCCTTCACAGTGGAGCCAGCCTTTAGCGATTGGGTAAATCAGGTCAAATCAGTTGAAATTTCAACAGAGGCCACGCCTTCGGCAAGAAATCGCTTCTCAATAACCGAGAGTCCAGACCCTCTGTACGACGCAAAGCAAAGAACAAAGGACTGGTTTTTACCAGGCTAGTTTGTTACAAAAAATGATCATGAACCACACTAATTTTTTTGAAACTTGCAGAAAACTCATGACTGATTATTAGTTAGAAGTGTTGTAGAGACCATCGAATGCAGGACAAGGTGGTGAGAGAACTTTCAAATCATCATATTCCTCTTTTGCTCTTTTGGAGGTGAGAGGAAACAGGTGTAGCAACAACAACAAAAGAACAGAGTGAAAAATTTAAGTATGAATCGACAGAAAGAGAAGAAAAAAAATAGAAATCACACTCAGGTTTCATTAGTGAAATTGCTTGCACAACTGTCAAGCACACGCAATTAGCTGTCAATTAGCAGCAGTTGTTGTTTGGCCATCTGTCCATAACCAGTGCATTCTCCCCGCTTATTAAAGCGGACACCGTGGCAATAAAATGAAATGGCTCTACAACCACTGATCAACACTCAGTTTTCTTTCCTCTGACCTCAGCATGAGTGACAGTTTAACTGGCATGGATGTTGTTTTAACACACGCCAGGGATGTTACAAACAGAGAAGGGATGAGGGAAGAAGGGGTGGGGGGGGGAGGATGTTAGGGTCAGACCTGCCTCCTCTCCAGTTAATTGGCCTAGCTTGTAGCGAGCGCTTGACAGATTGAATTATCAAGCTGCCTCGATGGTCTGAAATCCCTCTGCAATATATCCTGGTTGACTATTAATGACCGGCTACAGCGGTCTTCTCTGTTCTGCCAGCCTCTGCTACCCTGCTCTCTGTTCCTCTCTAACCCCCCCCCCCCTTTCCCCATCTCTGTGGCTTAAAACATTAAGCGGAAAATTTTTCAGAGTCTGCCTGTCTCTGCTCATGCTGCTGGATGCCCTTTGGTCTTTCAAATTTAGTTTTCTCAAAGAAAAGTAAGTGTAAAAACAAACTCCTTTTAAAGCGAAAAAAAAAAAGTTTCACTTCCGTTTGAAAATGCACAGCTTAGAAGCCTAATTGCCTGAATGCAGCCGAGCCCTTCATTTCCTCCTTCAAAAAAAAGCAAAGTCCTAAGGAGGAGGTATGGCCAAGGCAATGGAGCGGAAAATGACAAATAGTGGAAACAGGATGAAGGTTGATCTCCTCTCGCTGTGCATTCCGTTATATAGACTGCTTTAATGAAGAATCAGTGAGGGTGAAAAAAAGAATGGCAGAACAAAGATGCTATGCAGCGCAGAGCTCATTAAGGTCCCTGTCGTGGAAGCTGTTAGACTGCTCAACCACAAACACGGCCCTTCAACAATGGTTAATTTCAGTTTACGTGTCAGAGACGAGCAGCTCAACTTTGTTGTGGCTTTTTCTCTTTTTTTTTTTTTTTTTTTGGTTTTTCTTCTTTGTAAAAGATTCGCTTTACATCATGTGGGTATGTCAGAGCCTGATAGAACATTACAGCACATACATTAACCCTAATCCTGTACTAACAAACTCTAAAAGCAAAGAACGAATCAATGTATTTAAACACAAGTTGGCAAAGCATCTAATTTTAAATTATCCAAACACAAGGTACATTTTACGGACAGCAGTGGTGGGCACAGTTCCCCTAAAGCACTAAACCTGATTAGTGCTTTAGGACTTTTGCTGGTTTCTTAATTCATTAGTGGATTAGCACTTGCTAAATTTATAAGCACTAATTGAGTTCTTTAAATATTATTGATCACCAATATTGTCAACAGCTGAGGGTGAAAGCTGTCAGACATGTCTACATCAGTGTCACTTATCCACTAGATCAGTGGTTTTAACTTTTTTGCTTCCGGCCCACAAAATAACAGTTGCAGACACTCGTGACCCCATGTATATTTGTTTACATATGCAAACTTTGCTAATAACTCTGTTAAACATAAGAATAATAAATATAAACAAACCTAGTAACTATGATACAAATTTTTATTCATTTATGATTATTTTAAAAAATTGCAATAATCATTACGTAAATGTTCCATTAGCAATTTTTTTGCATTTAAATTGATGTCTGAATATCATCTGCAGACCCTCACTTGATGCTCTGTGACCCAAAAAAGGCGTTTACACACTGCACGGCCCGCTCCGGCCCGAGATAGTCCTGACCCGAGACTCTGCTTGTTTCGCACAGTGCGGAGAGCCGCCTCGAAGTGGGTGTGAACTTCTCACCGGAAAAGCGTGAATTTGGATAGTGACATCTTTTGGTTTGCGACTCAACAATGGACGCCACCACAGAGCACTTACAGTTTTGATGATGTTCATGAAAGTAGGTAAATTACAGATTGCAGTGCAAGAACTGATATGTAAACATAGAGTCAGACGACGAATGGTCACACAAAATAGAGCACAGAGGTATCGAAGGCTGTACCTGACCATACAGCAACAACAAGCGGCTAGAGCGAGACGACATCGACTGGTAAGCTATTAGCTAGCATTATTAACTTGTTGTTATGTGATACGGTTATGTTTAGTAGATCTGTATGATTTTTAATGACTTGCCAGACTCGTCTGCAAACAAACCAATTAAATGATCAGCAGTACATGATGTAAAACCGGGCCGATCAGCCCGGCCCGATGGGAACCTCACCTGGCCAGGTTCCAGAAGTCGGGCTGGAGCCGGCCCTGAAAGGCAAATGCAAAAATGATGAACCGTTAGAGGCCGGGCCATGCCGTGCGTAAACACCTAAAGAGGTCCTGACCCAACATTATGAACCAAAGATGAAAAATTAACAATATTCTGCTCACAGAAAATATTGCCTCATGTTGACTCTGAGGAATGTTCCACGGGTCAACTGGGATTTTAGTGCTTTAGAATTAGGGAACCTAAATATTAAAGTTAGTGCTTTAGGGTTAGTGCAACTAATTGTTAGATTAGTGCTGCTCACCACTGATGGACAGGCTATCACAGACATATAAAACATAAAATCATATTTAAAGAGCTATTTGCTAAAAACGCAGCATACAAACAGTCAATTGAAGTTAATCTTTAAGGTCTACGACAGTAGTAGTAAATGATCCTTGTAACAGTAATTCATTTATTTTCTATTACTTTCACCATCAGGAATGATCTCGTCTCATTGATTGTATTTAGCGAGTAAAATTTATCTGGGTTTGCAGCGCCTTTTGCTGGATGCCGAGATGTTTTCGACAATTGCTTGTCTTCCTTTCGGTTGAGCTTTCAAGGCCGCTATAACTGGAAACAAAAAGTCCCATAAAAAGAAATTGAAGCTTTCTGCAAGGCTAGAAAAAAAAACACACAAAAGGGCAAAGTGTTGTTATTTGATTTCTGAGAGGGGGAAAAAAAAATCCCCCTTTTAGCTTGTGTCAGTTAACACAAATTTGTGTTTAACAGAGTTCCTGCAAAATGACCAGCACTTCATGGTAAAGGGCTTTATCTGCAGCTCAACCCGGCAATTAAACTGAAACAGCATGCTATTTACAGCCAGTCTGAGGTCTGACCAGAATGAAATGAAATGTTGAAAAGACACCCTTTTGTCCAGGCTGGCATATTTCTCAGTGTGAAACCGAGGCGGGTATAATGGCGATGATGGTGCAACCTCCTACTGTGACTAAAACCAGGCTGCCTGCTGGCTTCCTGACATTACTGTATAATCAGTGCGTACCATCGCTAGCACCAGTCAAATACACGGAAGGAACACACATGTACGCATCAACACAGTGACTCACATACAGTGGGCAAGGCGCACAAACTCTCTCTCCCAGGTTCTCAGAGATGCAAACCGACCAACAAGCATCACTCCACACATCACAACGAGCACAACAAACAAGCATCCTTTTATTCGCCCACATTCACACATGCACACACTCACAGCTTGTGTGTGGGCCATTGTGTGTGACAGAAAGTTGTATCGGTGGTTATCTGTGTATGCACTGTCGGTACGTGTCGTCCTAAAATGCCAACCGTGGGTGTTTAGCTTGAAGATAAGATATTGAAAGATGTAAAGGCAAAGGCTTGCAGACAAACTTTGGCACACACTGTGTGTTAAGATAAAAGCACCCAGATGTGTGTCTGCATACGTGTGTGTGTGCAAAGAAATGGTGACCAAAAATAAAAAATAAAAAAATTGAAAGAGCACCTCATCCGAATTATCTTTCCTGGCTTGTCCTTGTGACAAATGTCAGATAAGACTTTTGCCGTGATAAAACCCACCTGACCCCTAAGATTTTTGACCCTTTTCAGACACAGTAAGATTCTTGTAACATAGTCGTCCCCGTTAGGCTCCTGAGCCCAGGGGGATTTTATTTTTCAGCTAAAATAATTTGGTAATTTAAAACCTTTCTCTTGCTCCTCTTTTCTCGTCCTTTGCTGTATTTTGAGTCTGCAGAGAAAGCAGAAACAATTTTACCTGTTGACATTTCAAATAATGATGCCAAATTAATGTCTATTTCCAATTCTCAATGCTTTTCAAAGCAGTTTGCTCTCCCACTTTGAATGAAACTGACTTGCAATGCAATAAAATGTCAGAAAGTTACACAATTTACTTTTCACAAAATTCTACCTAATCACATTTTACCTGTTCAGGAATAAAATAGAGTAAAAAACTTTGTATTTACTCAGTTTGAAAGAATGGATGTTTCTAAATGCTTGACTGGTACTGCACATGCAAACACACGCATTTAGTTTGCAATGTGATTTTGTCCCAGCTGACTGTTGGATTTATTTGCAACTTCCCAATAATAAAGACAAAAACAGCAAAGGCACATAGGATGACTGACAAAGAGAAAGAACACGGAGACTCTCCTGATAACTTGAGGTAAGTCTAAAACTGGACAATTCTCAGGTAAAACAAATAAATAAATAATAAAAAGCTAAATAAAGTTATAACAAGTTATTAGTTGACATTGGCTGTAGCCAAGTTGACTCTAGCCCTGCTGAAACCAGCCCATTATTTGGACAGCTGTAAGCTAGCAGTGGTAGCTGAAAAGTCAGCAGTGGAAAATCATGAGCAGCTCCTTTGAGCTGAGTCAAACTCCTAATGTCCAATGAAACAACCAACTGAATGATCTAATACTCTTGTTAACTAGTTTAGTATAATTTGAACCTGTTTTACAAATTACCCAAGGTAACTAATAAACTGATCTTTTAGTTTGGTGCCAATAGGGCATATGAATCTGTCACACTTTAAGCAGTTCTTCCATCTGCAAGAATGCAAAAACAAATAAATATTACCACTGTCCTAGTTTAAGGCTCAAGCTATTGGTATTGGTGAATGGGAATGAGTGACCCATGTGAGCAGGGGCCTCATAAGTGGGCCCATTAATCTTCCCCAAAGAGACACTGATCTTTGAATTAAAGCTTCACATCCCTCAGATGAAGGACACCGGGTTAGAAACACTCAGTTTTCTGAGCTTCTCAGGGTCTATAAAGGGGTCTCCAAGAATTCTTTACCTTTGACTACTCAGAGTCAGTGGCCTAAGTTGTGCAAAGAGATCTCTAATTCAATGCCACAGGCATCACACAGAACATTGTCATGTAGTCACCATTTTGTGGTAGTTGAGTACGTTGTGCCCAGTTAGGACTCCAACCATCATACTTAGAGTTTTACTTGTCAGGGCAAACATAAGATTAGGGCCATTTATCATTTTCCGTGCCCGTCTACAGTCCTTCAACTCCCTCCACTGCATTTAGTATTGACGTCTAATCCAGGCCTGTAGGGCAGTCCTACAGACTGTTGTTGAGATACCTACAGCGGACTGGTCCTTTGAAGTGGACCTGACTGCCAGATTTTGCCAATAATTTAACAGGAACTCTGTTATCTCTCCCAGTTAGGCTCAGTCTAAATTAAAAGGGGATGTTTTATAATAAGTGACATTTTTTGTTGGTGTATTGGTTGGACTCTTCAAACTTAAAAGAAAATTCAGGCTGGAATGGAAATGATTAGCTTTTTTTAGGTTGTTTTTTGGCTTTAAACCCAGAGCAGAAAGATATAAACAC
>JAUBOC010000181.1:23907716-23919071 GCA_032275365.1 Anablepsoides cearensis | reverse complement strand
ATATATAATACAAGAAAACGTGCTTTTACATCCTTCCCATTCACATTTAAATCAGTCAGTTGGGGTCTTTATAAAGTGGAACTACAATGTTTTGGTATGAATTCCTTCTAAAGGGGTCGACACACGGGGAACGACAAACGACAGCGATTAACAGCTGTCATCACAACCAGGGTGAAACCCAACACGAGAGGGGATAGCAAAGGCAGCCATAGCAAAGGCAGCGTTGCGAATCGCGCACTCGGGTTGCTTGTCTTAACAAGATTTGATTGGTTCTTCTATTGCTTCTTGTAAAGGTTATTGGTGGTTCATCAAAAATAAAAACTGGGTGGGGATGCATTACGGATATGTAAACTAAACAAACCTTTCAATGCTAATGATGATGAAAAACAAACGCACACCAAGATACAATTTTATGAGGAAAAACCTACCGGATAACTTCACCCTGGCGCCAACAAATTCCCATAATGCTGCCTTTTTTTAGTAATCACTTGGTGAAGGGACATATAAAACTGGAAAGTTTGACAGAGCTAAAATAACGTTGAAAGTGTTAGCTAACTGCAGTGTAACATAATCGCTGCTCATTGGTCAGTCAATGAAACCCTCGCTGAGTGGTTGTAACGCCATGCGACAGCGTCAAAAGTTGAACATTTTTCGACTTTCATATGTTGCGTCGCAACCTCGCGTGTTCACTTCTGCGTGTATGAGTGCGAAATTTCACATGCACAATTTTCGCCAGTCGCTTGGATGGAGGAGGGCGAGCAATTGTTGCCTCATCGCACAACTTCCATAGGAAATGAATGGAGAGCGAGCGACGTCGCCTCCCATGTGTCAAGCCCTTTACTCTAAATTTACCAGTCTCTCTTTCACCCCTTTCCTGATGTGTGGCTCAAAGCAGATTGTTTTGTTACTGTTCCTTTATGATCCTTCAAGCCCCCCCCCCCTCCCCCCCATCCAGCTTCCAGACCAGTCCACTTGTCTTTTCCATCCAGCCTTGAGCCAGAGTCTGACCCAGAACAAAGAAACGGTGGTCCACACTATATTTGGCAGTTCCCTTGCAGATTGTTTGATGTTATAGCTCAGAAAACGTCATAGAAAATAGAGAAAACTGAACGGGCTGAAAAAAATGACTTCAACAGAATATAAAGATATCTTTGCAGCACCAGGATGGACTAAATTCAATGTTTCCTCCTAGGGACTCCAGGTACACAACAAAATGTATTTAAAAGCTAAAATAGTGGATTTTTTGTTGTTGATGTTCTGTCATTTGCTTTATCTTATCAGTTATTTGTTCTTCTTACCTGTTCATTTCTGTTTGATTATTTTGTTGCCTTTTAGATTTTTTATTTATTTATTTTTTTAGAATTTCGTAGTTTTCTTTTTTCTATGTCATCTGTTGTGGTTTTTCATGACTATTGTTCCTTAACTTCCATGATCACTCATTCATTAGACCCATAGCTCATTAGCTCTACCCAGATGTTCTCATTTAGCAATTCATCCACCTCAGCATTTTTGAGTTCTTTGATTTTACTAAGATACATTTTTGTTTTGTTACTTTGTTTAATATGTACACACACACACACACACACACATACACACACACACACACACACACACACACACACACACACACACACCTTTTTGTCATCCACCATGTTCCTGCTTCCACTTTGGATTCTCAGAACCACACCGATCACAGCAGGTGTTTAAAAGATAGCTGTATTCCACTTCTGCGCCTGTGCTAACAAGTTGCACTTGTTTTAAAGCAAAACTTTGTGTTTATCCTTTTTTTTAAGTCAAAACGTCAGATAGATTTATCACTATTTTCTTTCTGTTTTTAGTGGGAGACCATGTGCTGTAGACAAAAGACTAAAAGGACAACTATTATCAGCAACAACTCAAAAAGCCAGGCTCTGTAATTGTATTGTATTGTGTTAGAACCATTAGCAAAGGCAATTTACACTTCTGTAATGGCAACATTATTGGAGGAAAGTGCACTGGCATTTTTGAGCAAGATGGACCGTCTTTAAGATGGAATCTTTTCATTAGACTTCAATGCATTTTTTTTTCTTTTTTATCAGGACGGACCAAAACAACATTCTGTATACATGACAGAGGCAGGGCTGAGGAAGAAGTGGGTAAATAAGCTGGCTTGAGTGAAGTTGTGCTCAACTCTAAAAAAAACACATACAATTCTAAAACAAACAGAAAAGGGACCAACATGACTTCATAATACTTTACATTTCAACTTGTTTGCTGAAAAAAAGGCACGAAAAAACACAAACTATTTAATCACTTCGCATTTTTTAATGTGAAAACATCTTTGTATGGTTGCATTAAGAAATGCCAATGCTACTCGTACTAAAGGTTTTAGCATTGCAGTCACTTTTGGAACAAAATAATACAGCGTTTGAATGAAAAGAGGCTAAATCTGCGAAAGTAAAATAGTTTCATATTATTTAAAGTAAAAGTTGAACTTAAATCTAGATAAAAGGATGTAAAAAACATACATCTGTATTATGGGGCTATTAAAGTAAATCGCTTTGGGGGCCACAGTTACTGAAAGCCAACAGCTCAGGGGTCAGAAATTGCAGAGAGAGGGGGGCATCTTGTTTATTTTGTTGTATTAAATCATAAAATTATATCTTACAAATTATAATAATAATATAATATGGGCCTGTCACTGACAAGGAGTACCGAACCATTCTGGAGGACCATGTTCATCCAATGGTTCTAACATTGTATCCTGAAGGTGGTGCCATGTATCAGGATGACAATGCACCAATACACACAGCAAGACTGGTGAAAGATTGGTTTGATGAACATAAAGTGAAATTGAACATCTCCTATGGCCTGCACAGTCACTAGATCTAAATATTATTGAGCCACTTTGGGGTGTTTTGGAGTAGTGAGTCAGGAAACGTTTTCCTCCAACAGCATCACATAGTGACCTGGCCACTATCCTGCAAGAAGAATGTGAGGAAGAGTAGGATCATAAAATCCCTCAGACCACTGTGCAGGACTTGTATATGTAATTCTCAAGACGAATAGACACTGGCTGCAAAAAGGAGGCCACACCATACTAATAAATTGTTGTGGTCTAAAACCAGTTGTTTCTGTTTCATTGTCCAACCCCTCTATATATTAATACATTTATGGAAATGGTTATATACTTTATCATACATAACTTTATTATTGGAAAAAGGTTTAGCATGACTTCTAAAACAAAAAAGCAGTGAATATTAAATTGAAGAAAAAAATCAAACAAGTACAAAGTTAAATGAGATTTTTAGACTGTATTTTGATTATTAGATGGTGAACCAAGCAAGAAACAAAAAGCTGAAGTCATCTGCCAGTCATTGCAGAACTACATGCAGTGCCACCCACACCTGCCTCCCATTAGAAAGATGTCAGATTAGCCCAAACGATGGAAAGCTGGAAATCATAAAATCAGACAGCTGCCGGTTACTTTAACCAGCTGACTTCTACCTGTCAAGACTTGTTTGACAAAACTGATTAAAAATATTTAAGACCCCGTTTCATAAGATCGCACTCACTCGTGCATTATTTCTTTAACGCGGGTTGCCCATCTCCTGCGCCGAAACGTGAGCTGTGTCAAAGATGACACGCAGCAACAAAACTGACCAGAAACGTCTCCTTTCCATCACGACGTGGGTGTTTCACAAGCTCGTCCATCACACCTCCTGTGGGTTTGTGTGAGCGCTGCCTACCACTATAGGTGTCAGCCTAATATGATGGATTTTGATGAAACGTCTTCCCATGAGAATTAGGTTCTGGAGCTGTCAGGGGTCATGCAGTATAGATGTCCATCTAAATAATCTACTGCCTCAGCTCTGCTTCACTTTAACTCGCAGTTAAAAAGTCTGTGAAATTCAAATCTGTTGCTTTGCAGGGCCCACACGTGTCACCTCTGTGGGATTATTTTTAAGCATGCACCCAAAAAAAAAGAGCATCGGAGAGTTGCTTGATGTTTGGGAGAGTCATCTTACCTAAGGGTGGATCTGAGGGTTAACATAATGATCCTGAGTCTGACAGGGTATCAATACAAAGCAATTTATGGAACCCCATGAAGAATCGACCCCTTGATAACAGGCAATTTCTCTGCTCCGTTGGTCACCACTTCCTGCAGAAGGCTGAATCGGAGCACAGAGAGAGGTTTGCACAAAGAGAAATTGGAAGAAAGAAGTTTTGGGGGACGTTCCATGTAACATCAACACACGCATGCAGTGATGTCTTAAATCACTGTACCATCTTTCATCACACACACATCCGCACATTCAGAGATAAAGTGGAAACACTCGTTTAAATTTTGGCACACAAAATCTGCAGCTCAGACACCCACATGATGGGCAGTCCTGATAGGCTTGTTGAGGCACAACAGAGAAAGTCATTGAAAGCAGTGTTACGTTGTGGACAAGAGGTCCACTCAGGGAGAAATGTAAAACAAAAATAGGAAGTTGGAGGCAAACTGACACACTTTCATTTTTATGGGGAAAAATAAAATAGAATGAAGACAAGAAATGAGACTGGTAATACACAATCATTGTTTCTATTTGTTTTTTACAATAACATCCAGAACAATATATTTTTATTTCAAATCAATTTATTTTCAATGGTAGTAATAGCATTTTCTTTGACTCTTCAGTTGATTCTATAATTTGGTTTCCTATCCGCAGTTGTCTCCTACCCATGCAGGAAATACATCTCCTTTTTTATTACTGACTGCTGTAATAATGACAAAAGAGAAAATGCTTCACTGGCTTTGAATCTAAATCAGACAATGTTCACAGGATACCATTGCAACCCCAGTTCTAAAAAAGATAGGACAATGTGTAAATAAAACTCATAATCCAATGATTTCCAAATATCATCAAAGCATATTTGCTCCACAATGGAACATAGTAAACACATCAGATGTTCAAACTAAAATAAATGTATTATAATAAAAATAACTAAATAAAATAAAAAGGTAATTTAGCCAAAAAAGCTGTAAAAGAAGATGGCATGAATAAGGAAAAGGTGGAGCCTTTTGCAGCTAATTACATGTGTGGGAACAGGCTGGTAAGATGACTGGATTTTAAAAAAAGCACTTTAGAATGGCTGAATCTTTCAAGAGGAAAGCAGGGCAGGGCTTCACCAGTCTGAGAAAAACTGTCTCCAATAGTGGAAAAAACTTCAGAATAACATGGAAACCTTAGTCCAGGAATGTCCCACCATCTGCAGTTCATCAAGAGTTTGAAAATATCTCTTTGTTCAACAGATAAGACTGAAAGTCAATATAAGATATCAAAAAGAGAAATAAGTAGGTCCTCCGGACAAGTTCGTCTTTTAAGGAAATGTTTCCTCTCTCCTACAATAGACTTCTTCAGTCTGAGGAGTTTCAGGTGAACTCAGCCTATAAGCACTGCCTCCACACGGTGGACAAACAGGTTGGTCACATGCAAAAGAGGGCCATCAGCCAAACAATAGGCCGTTAGTGCCTTAATTAGCTCGATTTTGGAGGGTCATGTTCTCCATCATTTGACTATCAATATAAGATACTTTATCTGTCTGGTTATTTTCCTGAACTTAACACATTATGTTTGGGCCAAACTGATAACTCAACCCTGCTGAATTAAAAAAATACTTAAGGTTTGCTTGATCTAATTTTAAACTAGCATTGTGAAACTTGCTGTTTCAGCAACGTTTAATTTAAAAACTGTACTTTTGATGTTAAACAAATGTTCATAATTAATTTCTGTAAATTACAAGTTAAGAAGTTTTCAATTACGTAACAACTTGGTAAAAAACAAAACAAACAAACAATAAAAAACGTACTAGTGACAGGCTGATTTACTTTCATCCAGAATCCTTTGTCTTGCCTCTGTGTTTTGTGTTTATCGGGCTCTTTTGTCTTTCTAAGATCTGCCTCCAGTCCAGCCCACACAGCCTGCTTTGCAGCAAGTGAAATGATTCACAGACGAGATGAAATATTTCTTGAGTGCTGACAGGTGAGCTGGCGGAGAACGTGAATGAGTGAAGGCAGAGGTGTATTCCCAGGAGTCACACGCATCCACTTTACAGTACGAGCAACTGGCCACACCTTTTTACCTTTTTAACCGTTTATCTTTCATTTCCTCTGCCGCTATCAAATACATTCAATATTGTGTTTTCCCGCTGGGCTTACTTGTTTGATTCTTCTTTTTTTAAGTGGTTGTATTTAGCCAAGGGTGGGTAGACGGAGATTCTTCCCGTGAGCCGATGACTTCGAACAGTGATGTATTAGAGCATGACTTTCAAATGATTATTGACAAGTGAGAAAACATCCTGTACAGGAGCAGAGAGAACACGTCACAACGACAGAATTGTTTCTTCCTCCTCTACGATCCCACTCTTCCTCACATGCTTGTTTACCTCTCAGAGCTTCATTATCTCTGTTTCTGCTGATGAACCATGAATGTTTGAAACGGAGCAAAGGCAGCCAGGTGAACGTGCTGTGACTCCGTTACTATGGAGACACAGGTAGTAACTCTCAAGGTGAGGCTGTATTTAGAATTCTGCCATGCACGCACACCTACACACACACTCTGACACACACACATCTGGTCCCTGATTTTTTTCCCCTCTAGCATCTCAGAACTGAACATCGGATCCTGAGGTATTTATGCTGGGATTTGTCTTCTTTTGTGAGCAGCATCAACGTTTTATTAACAACTGAGTAGTTTCCTGCTTTTTCATCATAATAAGTGGGGGTGAAGACAAAGAAATAAGAATTCTCTTTAAGGTTGTGGACATTAATTGCAGTAATTAATATTGCAAGATTAATCTTGATTGTCTGAGCTCTGTGGGCATCTTTTTTCTGTAAAACTCTGTTTTGGATGTTTTTGCAGGAATAATCAGTAACTCAGGATTTAGGAGACTTATGTCACGTTCACATTACAGGTCTTAATGCTCAATTCTGACTTTTCACCATGAATGTGAACATTATATTTAAATAACCTCAGTTAGACTCAAGTATGAACCCACTGATGCAACCCGCACGCGCAGAAAACAACGTGACGTCATGTTCAGTTGGCTGTTTACAGGAGTAGCTAAACTAGAATGCTACTTGTTAGCATGTTGATGCTACTTGTTAGATTAAATAATTATATTAACTTGTTGGCTGCTCCGGTGCAGCTTGTATTTTTGGAATGAGAGTGACGTGCTCAAACGAAAATATTGATCTTGTAACTTTAGTACCGATGCTACTAACATATGTTTTTGTGGATTCTCAGTCATCCAGGACATGGTAAATTACAAGAACATAGACAAAGCATCTGGACTTCGGTTCTGTAGCTGAAGATGTGTGGAGGAGTCAAGGTTGTTATCAATATTCTAAAAACTTGAATCAATGTGGTCATCATTCATTCATTCATTCATTCATTCATTCATTCATTCATTCATTCATTCATTCATAAAGAGCTTAACTAAGGTGACCAAAGCATTTTACAGTAAAATTTAAATCACAAGAAAAGAAAACATAAAGCAAGAGAAAAAAAAGCCTGTCTAAAAAATAAGTCTTGAGCTTAGACTTAAACACAGGTCAGAGGTGGAGCGAAGGTCTAGAGCAGAGGGGCCCAAATTTGGCCTGCCAAGCCATTTGATTTGGCCCACCAACAGTTGCCAAAATTACCTGTCATCCTATGTAGAAACACAGTATTTTCATTGGTCAAATGATCATATAAAGGGCTGTAGTGCATGTAGTTTTTATTCGTGGTGCTGACTTTATCTTTGATATAATAGGACTAAACATGAAACATGAAGTAACAAGATATATGTAGCTTAGATTTAACCACACATGTAGATTTGCACACTTTATAAGGCCACAAAAACTCATATTTTATCAATTTATAAAATGTTCCCTAAGGCCTTGCTTCTTGAGCATATGGCAGACTTTCTCAAAATGCACAGACTAAAACAAAAGATTCCCATTGCACTGGCTGGTAGCTTAATTGTTAAAAAAATAAACTTAAAGTACTACTTAAAGTATTTTTTAATGTATTATATTACTGCATTTGGCCCACAGCCCTGGATAATTTTTCATTTTGGCCCTCTCAGGGAAAATGTTTGGGCACACCTGGTCTAGAGGGAGTTTGGTCCTGCCACTAAAAAAGGCTCAGTCACTCCAATGCTTTAGCCTTGATCATCGTCTCACTGAAGCAAAATTCAGACAAATTTGACATGAGGGTTCTGACTGCAGTCGCATGAAATATGTATCTGATGTAGTACCACATACTGACAAAAACTGGGCTGGATTAAAAAATAAATAAATAAAAGGATTTGCCACGTTCAGACTGTCAGGAAAAAAATCTGATATGGGTCACAAGGGGCAAAAAAAATCTAATTTGGGTCGCATTTGCCTGCAGTGTGAACGTAATCTGTAACATATCAATTTGGAGAATCACACTTGGTTTTCCTTCTTGATTATGTGGTGACCTGCTACCCAAGTAAAGCTATTATTTCTCAAGTTAATCAGAGACTAGATAATTGTAAAAAGAGTAGAGATTTAAAGCATCTATAATCAAACACTCAATTTAGTTCACCATGTCCATCACTCTGAGATTGAACAAACTGCAATTAGAGTATATGATGTGATATATGAATTTATTCACAAGTACGCCATTAGTTATCCCAAGATATATAATATACCAGATGGTTGAGAATCTACTCCAGCATGTTCTGAAAGATGCTCGCTGCGTTTAGGTGGGCCAACAACAGTCTATCTGGAAGCTTCAGCGTGTTGGATGTTTGCAACGGAGGATGGAGCAGATATTTCAAGCACTTGGAAAAAGGTTGAATTTCTTTCACAGTCCTGAAACATTCTCCTGGTTTAGACTACAGAGCTGAACTCTGCAGTGTATTGGACCCTTGGGTGCACACCATATGGACATGTATTCTTGTTTTGGTCTGTCTCTTACAGTGCCTGTGACATGCTTATCCTTCAGATACAAAAAGTCAAAGAAAACTTTGTTCTATTTAAGAAACTTGGCAAACCACACATTATTTTACCCCTATTTTCTTTTGAACAAGGCTTGGCAAAAGGGAAACAGGAAGTGACATTAAAGGGGAACTCCTTTAAGAAAATTAACTCTCTGCTCTTTGTTTATTGAAACATTATGATTTGAACTCTGACTCTTTTTTTTTGTTTGTTTGTTTCTGTCTAATAGCGACTCAAAATAATTTAAAACATCAGATTCCTCTCCACAGTCTGGGCTGTTGAGCATTTTAGCTCATTTTAGCTCTGTTTTCATGCAGACCCTTTGACATCACTTCCTGTTACTTCACATGCAAATATCTCAACATCTCAGCAGCATGAAAATTATTTTGTATTATGTTCTCAGTGTTATCTTTCCAAAAATGCATTCGTATTATTAAAAAAATGTTGATGTCACAGGCACTTTAAGCACTGAAAGACTGAGTGCAAAAAAAAAAGAAAACTAGAGGGGGTTTAAGTAGCTCTTTTTTCAGATCGGTTGCACCTTATTAGTACATAAAACAACAAAAATCTCTTTCTGTCGGGGTTATTAACACTGAGAAAATGACAGATCACCACTGTGTCACAGCAAACTGGGGCAGAAGAATGAGCAGAAACTGAGTCAAAGCAGAATGCCTCACATGCAACCTCCTACTTTGACCTACGTCAATTCAACTAGTGAAAAATTAACTTCAACCGTACATTAACTTGTACTTTAAAACACATTTTAACAGCGCCGACACGTGTCTTTTAGATGACTTCAGCTGTGAACCGGCACGCTACAAACTAAACTTAGAATAAATTCCATTTCTGCTTTCACACGACGAGAAAGTGCAACAAAAACACATTAAGTGTTGTGTGAAAAGGGCTGGAGTTTGGAGGGAGGTTGATAATCCCGCTAAAGGTTCCTATAAAGGTGCAAGGTGAGACTGTAAAGGTGTGACAGGGAAGCTGTGGGAGCAGTCACTGTGAGGTCTGGTTTGTGGAGAAGAATGCTGAGAATCCTGTGAACCTGTTGACGGAAAGAAAATCAGCACATTTGGCTTTGTCCTAGCTTCCATCTGTCTGCTCTCTCTTTACCTTGAAGCCGGAGATCTTTTTGATCCCTGGTCACACAGCCTACATGTTGTTTTGATAGAGCTTGGTCTCCAGACTTTTTTTATTTTATTTTATTGTTGACCTCTCTGCTCTCTATTAGCTTGTCTTTGAGCTGGCTTTGTACTGTCTTCAGTAAATTTCTGTCTCCTTCCCTAAAGGCGTTCTTCTCAAACAGCGTGTACGTGTGTAGGTGGAGGCGAGAAGTACATGATTATCATCTGCTTTGCCTATTAGAGGTAGAGCAGGGATTTACACATAACAATTTTGCTTAGAAGAAAAAGCAAATTCTTCATTTCCTCTGGTGAGGCAGTTGGTAAACTGCTGATAATTTGTAAGTATATAAAGGAATATCACTGAATATGAGTTTGCCTGGAAACTAAGCTGATGATGTCACACTGCTTTTCAGTAAAAAAAACAATAGAATTCCCATATATGTATAGCATAGACAACTTAAAGCTTAATAATTGGAATGTACAGTATAGCTCTGTTACCAAGTTAAGTATCTTCATATGCATTTTTGTTCTTTCAGATTATACTTTTATAAATAATTAAAATACTAATGTATGTTCTCAAACAGGTGACATTTGATTTAGTTATTTAACGATAGTCACTTTATTTTTAAAACTTGCCAGTCAGAAAAAGTGCAGTAGCCCAAAACCCCATTGTTAACCCACAACATACTGCCCACATTACATTTTCAGGTTGTGGTTACTTCCTGCTTCTTTATAGCTTGACCCACAGAGCCAGGGGCTTTGAATATGCAGTGGGCTATTCAAAGAATTTGATTAGTTGTCCTATTTTGACTGACACCTTTTTTGACCAACTGGGTTCATCTATAGGCTCTCCAGAGCCCAAAATGTGTGGCAACTCTTCATTTTCTGCCCTCAGATCATGTGATTGATTGACTGTAGAATCGGCCAATCAGCTTTGAGCTTCATTCTGACACCACAGCTGTGTAGCCAATCAAGTTACTTTTTATTCTATACGCAGTTTTGGGGGTGGGGACCTTGTGTGTGGAGACAGAAAATGACACATATGCTGTGTCCAAAACGGTGGGCCGGGTCCTCCGAAGGACCCAGACTACCCGGTCGAGGTGGGTTGGGTCCTTGGTAGACCGGGAAGTCCGGAAAAAAAGTGACTGTGAATTTGGACGGTCTAGCCTCCCGTCCTCCCTGGCTTACGTCATGTCACCTAGCAACCATGACGACGCTACCCAGAAGCAAAATTAGATCAAAATGAGAAAAATA
>JAUBOC010000181.1:23886700-23901424 GCA_032275365.1 Anablepsoides cearensis | reverse complement strand
GTAAGTATTACTGTGCAAAAGCTTTATTTTCAGAAGCATTACTGTTCATTTTTTATTACATTTTACAAGAGGAAAGGTGAATCATCTAAGTTTACATGCATTTTATCTCAATATTTATTACAGTAATGTCCTTTTTTATGTTTGCATTTGTTGTTTTATTGTTAATATTTTTCAGATACTTTATTTTTCAATTATGTGAATATATGCCAGTTTTGTTCATGGGCAAGAAAATAAATCTAACAAATTATCTACAGGGACTCTAATTTATTATTTATGTACTTTTTTCATTATGAAATTGAAATTGAAGCACTTAAAGCAAAACTGTATCGAATTGAATTGCAACTGAATCGAATTGAATTGAATCGAATCGAATCGAAATTGAATCAAATCGTGACCTAAAGAATTGTAAATGAATTGAATTGTGAGGTTGTTAACAATACCCAGCTCTACTAAAGGGAGAGTTTTATTCAGGTGTATTTTATATATTTATCCTGTTGTAGCAGTCAACCGATCGTCATTCCATTTTTGGGACACTGAATTGGCAAAAACTGTTGGAGCTCTGTTAGAATTAACATGTGGGAATAGGTCTGGAATCAAGTGAAAATCTTGTACACATCATACTCATGTTGTAAGGACTTCCATGCTTTTAAAATGATCTGCAAGCATCTGCATCTTTCTGTCCTTGGAAATCCTATCTTGATGAGACTTTGCACATTTTTCCAAATATCTTTTTATACAGCAGCACTAATGATGAAGGTTGCTGTGTTCTGCAGGAGTAAAAGGACGCTTTGTCCTGTCCTGCACTGTATTGCACTCCATACTCTATCCCCTCTTGCTCCCCACAAAAAAAAGCATACCACATCCCTTCTGTTGGGGGGTGGTGGTGGTGGAGGGGACTAGTGCCATGCAGTGATGAATAGTTAGATGTGAAGCAAGAGGACAAGCAATGTAGGGCGAGCTCCAGGGGTTGTTGTCTTTGTGTGTGTATGTGTATTTATACTTTTGTGAGTTGGTGGTGGTGGGCACACATGCTTCTAGGCACTGGGACAGTGGGCTTTACTGGGAAGAGACTGCTCTCCAATGAAAGGTGGTGCTGGTGGGGTAAAACGTGGGGGGATGAGGAGTCTGTGTTTCTGCTCCAGTTTGATGTATGGGTTGTCCGTACCCCCTTATGCACCTGTTCCCTTTGCCTATTCTGTCTCTGTCTTGCACACATTGATGTACACACACACACACACACACACACACACGCTCGCATACACACACCGCTGCACCCCCACGCCGAGACAAGGTGTAGATAATCAGCTCATTTGTTATGGTGCAGTTAGATTATTGTATGAACATATGCATGATGATGAACTGCACTGCAGCAGAGCGACAACCTTGTTCAGCAGGACCGCAAAGTCGCACACAAAGAGGAGAGCGGGTAATAAATGATGGCGTACTGAAGTTCAAAGACTTTGGGGTCAAAGGAAGCTGGGGTGGAGTGTGGATGTAAGGCTGGGGAGGAGGTCTTTGGGGTCACTTTTATTTTATTGTACTGTATTTTTCACTACTTGTTACAAAGATGATATAAAAAAAGTTTACTTTCTCTGTGTTTAAAAACAGATTTTTGGATGTTTGAAGTCACCGTTGAGTTGAAACTTCCCAACTTTGTTTGGACATACTGTACCTCTCAGATCTTTTCAAAATAAAAGGTGATCATCCTTTTTCATGTTTTTAACCTGCACACCTGGATGCTGTTTAGTTTTTACCTCATTGTGTTACTCTTCACCTCTGTCTATAAGTAATACAAACGTTTTTCTTCTCTCACAACAATGTTTTGTACTTGCTTCATGTCTACGTTTTTGGTTTGGTCATAATTCTCTGTGAAGACAATTTTTTGTATTGTTGTTTTCTAAACCAAATGCCGTTTGAACTGGAGCCTGTTTCAGATCTTGCTCTCATTGCAACAGGCAATTTTGTGACTTCACCAAAAGAACAAGTGCTGACATATTCCGACAAGACAATGAAGTCCTTTTTTTTTTGTAGCACTGGAGGTATTTGTCAGTGTGTAGTGAAAGTCTTCGCCATGAATACGTGACATAAAAGCACATTATCTCTTTACAAAGAAGACAAAAAGACACAACAATTGTTGAGCTGACTGTCAGAAGAAATTCTCCAAACAATAAACTGCCCACAGGTGGATCTCTTAGTAGATACACACACACACGGTTAGTTTTTGCTGTTATGTTCAAGTCAATCTACAGATTAGTGAAAATGACACATAAAAAAAAAAATAACAAATGCAAAAAGTACTGACAAGCAATTCATGGTGGAAATAAAACACATAACATGCTGGATAAAATAACTTTTTTAAATTTAATAACACTTAAAACTATAAAATGCTACGTATAGCAACTTGGCGAAATGATTAAATAAGACCTTTTTCGTAGTTTATTTATATATTTATAACACAAAATGAAACACCTTACCTCTTTTCATAGCATATTTTGTGTGAGCTCTAACTACCAAGTCTAATTCTAAGAACAGCAGACAAAATAGGCCCCTTGTACACCTTTAAAAGATATATTAAAGTTTATTAACAAAGACCCACAGGAGAGCCCACATTACACCTGTTTTAGCTCTTTACACTGGTTACCTGTGCATTTGAGGAGTCATTTTAAAATCATGGTTTTAACTTTCAGAGCACTTCATGGTCAGGCCCCCAAATACATACTGGACCTTCTGAAGCCTCTCTGTCCATCCAAGACTCTGAGGTCTACAAATCAAGGTGGTCCCTCATACCCATTATAAAACCAGCAGAGACAAAGCTTTTCAGGTGGTGGCCCCGAGGCTCTGGAACGCTCTCCCTCTGTCACTTTGTTGTTAAGATGTTTCTTAAAAGAGTCAGTAGAATCTGAAGACATTTTTATTCAGGCTTTTAGTTAAGTGCTTTTTACTGTGTTTTAATTTTTGTTTTTTATGATCTGTTTTGTTTTTTTTTTTTAGTTATTTTGCTCTCTGTTAAGCACTTTGTGATGTTGTGTCTGTGAAAGGTGCTGAAGAAATAAGGTTTACTTACTTACTTACTTATATATTTTTGTTAGCAAACAGAAAAACAAGCCAATATAGGTGTTTTTTCTGACCCTACAGAAACATGGTGACATGAATGACACTTTCAACTTTTCTCGCAACTTCATGATTTTTAAGAATAAACATTACTAGTAGAACAAAATAATTCACTTTGTTAACATTTCTACTTTTTGCTACTTTGTGTTGCTGCCATGACAGTCAAAGCACCAGTTAAATAAAATTTGTTTTTTTAAGTATCATGTATTTTCCAGGTACATAAATCAATTCTATACCCTAATCAAGTAACTGTTGCCTTGAATTTGGTCTCCCTCTTTAAGAACCTCCTACCATTTCTGATACTTCCACTTCAGCATACTTTCACAACAATGCTTCGTATGATGGGTGCTCTGCGGGGCTGCAGACTGAGCTCCAGGAAGGGGCTTTAGGCAGCTCCAGAGGAGATTTTTATTTTATTTTATTTGCATAACACTCCCCCCCCCCCCCCCCCCCCCCTCGCAAGACAAACTGACAAGAAGACTTTCTTTCCAAAAGGAGTAAGGATAAAATAAAATGAAGCTGTTTAGCTGGCTGGAGTTTCAACAGGAGTTTCGATTGAAGTGTTAGAAATGTAAACTTCTCCACTTTTTTTCTTCCCCGTGCATTTCCTTTCAAACCTTCAGTTTTTGGTCGAGAACAGTTTACAGCAGTTTGTCTTTCTTTTAAGCACGCCCCACAATCTTCTCGTCCCTTTCCTTCTTCAATCACCTCTGCCTATCTCCCTCGTCTTCTGCAGCACTATATTGAAACAGCAGGAAGGCACCCCAAAGCCTTTTCATCTTCCTTCTCTCTCTCATCTGCTTCTCTTGTGTAACGACCTCAATCTGTCTGTCTCTGTTAGCTTTCGTCTGCGACAATAATTCTGTAATACACTCAAGTGGGAAAACCTTGTTGTGGCATCTTTCCACCGCTCTGAACTGATTCACCGCGTTCCTCGGCAGAGCTGTTTATCACAAGCAATATTGCCAAAGTAGCGTTCGAAATAAGGAACAGGGGTGTGTAACAGCTCAGAAACATCAAATTGAGTATATGTTAGCATTTATACAGTGTCTGTGCGTCTGCATCTGAAGAAGCACCCCGGATATTCTTGGTATGTGTGTTTACCCCCAGTGTATGAGACTCTGTTGGGCTCACAGCACAACTAAAAGAAACAAAACAGAGCAGATCTGTGCTATCGTCCCCAGGCAGGCCACTGCTCTCTGTCTCTGCTCCGTTACCTGTTGGTCCTCATATAATTACAGGAGCCACCCTCATCCATCACAGTATTGTTGTGGTGTTCACCAGGCCTATTCTTTCTCAGGCTCAGCAGTGTTACATAAAGAAACAATAACACAGTCTAAACAAGCACCATCCACCAAAGACGGGGGTGGTGGGGGGATACAGAGGAAAATGGTGCCAGAGAGAATCCTCTCACGCACAAAACTGTTACAGTGGAGTTTTTTTAGTTTCAGTTTTTTATGGTCAAATTTGTAATGATAACCGATAATTAGGACAGTGCAAATATTTGAAGCTTTTGTCCAATTTTTGCGATACATTTTTGCTTGTGAAAGACGGCTTTTCTGCTATCTGAACAAAATAAGGGATGCTGAACATGAACGCATACTTTGTCAAAAACAAACAATCCAACGATGCTAGGTTTGACTCAGACACTATTGAGGAATATTAATGTCTTCAAAGAGGTTATAACAATCAAAACTAAAATTAACATTCTTTTTAATAAGCGCCTCAAAAGAAGTCCCCAAAAAATGTTCAAATGCAGTTTCTGCATTTACTGCCTGGCCAAAAAAAGTTGCCACCTGAATTTAACTAGACAAATATGAACAAGCCTCCTATTTATTTTAAATACATAATCACTGCGTGGGTGATTATCTTTCAGCTGGCAACAAGTTTTTAACCCAACTGGTGCAATGAGTTGCTTCTCATTTCTTAAACAACCAGGTTGAAAGACACATCCTGTGGGTGTATAAGATGTCAGTCTGTTTGAGAAGAGTCAAATCATTGGCATTAAGCAGAGAAAACATCGGAGGAGATTGAAGAAAATTGGATTAAGAACTGTCCAATGGAAGGTCATGTCATTTGAATCCAGATTTACCCTGATCCAGAGTAATGGGCGCATCGGGGTAAGAAGAGAGTCAGGTAAATTGATGCACCCATCAAGCCTAGTGCCTACTGTACAAGCCTGTGGGGGCGGGGCTATGATGTGGGGCTGCTGCAGTTGGTCAGGTTCAGGTTCAGCAACAGTTTGTGCTCAAAGAATGAGGTCAGCTGACCTGAATATACTGAATGACCAGGTTATTCCATCAATGGATTGTTTCTTCCCTGATGACTCAGCCATATTCCAAGATGATGCCAGGATTCATGGGGCTGAAATTGTGAAAGAGTGATTCAGGGAGCATGAGGCATCATTTTCACACAGATCGGCTCCACAGAGTCCATTGAGAATCTTTGGGATGTGCTGGAGAAGGTCAGACTCTACCATCATCAATGCAAGATCTTGGTGAAAAATTAACGCAACACTGGATGGAAATAAATCTTGGGACATTGCAAAAGCTTATTGAAACAATGCCACAACGAATGCGTGCCATAATCAAAGCTAAAGGCGGTCCAAAGAAATATTAGAGTGTGATGTTTTTTTGGCCAGGCAGTGTATAAAACATTTTTTTTATTAATATTTTTGCTCAGTTTATTTTCTTTTGCTGAAACATGATGCAGTACCGGCATCATAGGTATTCATAAGGAGACTATAGATTTAAGTCTGTATGGAACCAAATTCTGACTCCACTCCACCCAGAGCTGATCAAAACTGCGCAAGACAGTGATTGAAATTCCAAATGCATCATGCTATACGTATCCTGCAGGCTGTTCAAGGCAGATGACTTGGGCAGAAAGTTCAAAACATGAACAGCATAAAGAATCTGGTCAGTTGTTGAAAAGAAAACATACCGACAAAATAAAATGGTTTGAGAATAAAATACATTCAATTTTGTTCAGTGCCTGTTTCCAATTTTGAACAATTTTTCCTGAAATGCATCTTTATGTTTTGATTGATGCTTTTGCTTTTATAAGTTTAAATACATTATTTGGGTTCTTTGAGCAAAGTGTAAATTCTATGTAAGGCTCAGTTAAATCTAGTTTGAGTTTTCTAAAGCAGCTGAAGCTAGTTTAATGCTTAACAGTTAAACTTGGTTACAGAAAGTCAGGTTGATTTATTCCATGACACTTTTGATTCATTTAAGAAAACAGCTTATGCTTTTACATTGAAGAAATGAGCAAAACAGCACAAATGAGCATGAGTTTTACTTAAATATACTTAGGTTGACCTTATGTGCATGCTGGATTTCAAATGTAATAGTTCGTGTCCACACTTACACAAACCGAGACAGAAATGGAAGAGTTGACAGTTTGATTGCAGAAGTTTCTCTAGTTTTTTGGTCTTTTCAATAACAGCACACCATCATTTCAATCTGCCTGGAACGCAAGCTGCTTTGAAGGAATGAATACAGAACGGCCCTGACTTCTTGTGATTATGAAAGTGGCAGAAATTTCATTTTGATAAACGGTAAGTGACAAACATCTTCGTAATTGCTCAACATCTCATGTCGGGCAGTGGAAATTGGTACTTGGAAATGTCCTCGATGTCTTCATAGCACATCTAATTCCTCTCTTTTATGAGCTACAGGGGAAATAAAAAGTGTATCTTTATGGCTGTAAAAATGTATTTGCCTGATTTACAATTTGACCTACAGTAGTGCAACATTAACTGTAGCTGTTTAACAACCACTGTTGAATCTTAGTCATAATTTAATAAACCAAGTCAGCTTGTATTCATTGTCAGATAAATGTCTTTGATGTTCACATCAGGCAGCAAGTACAAAATGTTCTTTTTTTTATGCACATTTGTAATATTGTTCCTCTTTTTATACGCTCTCTGATTTGTCTAATCACAACATCGTCTGTAGCTTTGTCTCTTTGATAGATTTGTCTGGAAAGTCAGATTTTATTTTCCCTCGGCCAAGAAAAGATAAGTTTGCCACTGAGACCTGTTTAAACTATTCTGGCCTGTGATAGTATGTAAACTAATCAAGTCTGATGACTTTAATGTCAATTTTATTTTATCTTCAATACAAACGGTTGCATGCTTTTTGGCTCAAAGTGGTTTTCTGACTTTGGCCGGCAATGTTGTTTTGCTAAAATAAAGAGGTTTTCTCAAAGTGTAAATATGAAATATTCAGTTTTTTTCTTTATGTTTTCTCACGGGTGGAGAGAATGTCCCACCTCATGAGGTTTGCAGGATAATAAAAATGCAAGCAGTACACAGTAATAGATGTTCACATCTGTCGTGGTAAAGGAATAGTTGAGCCAAAAAAGCAAACCATTTGATTTCCTGGTCAATCCTTGTTTCATCCCTCACCAATGGGCACAAGGTTCAGTTCTTGATGGTTAAAACAAGATTCTAGCTGCAAGTGGTGAAAATGGATACTGAGCTCCATCATCCAGGGGAACTTGGAGTAGAGCCATTGTTCTTCCACATGAAAAGGAGTCAGCTGAGGTACTTCAGGCATCTAATTAGGATTTCTCCGAGATGCTTTCCTCTGGAGGTTTTCCAGGACGTCCCACTGGGGGGAGACTTCTGTGGAATCAGAAGTTCCTGAATGGATTATGTATCTTCTGTGGCTTCGATCACTTTGGGATCTCACAGGAAGACCTGCGGGACGCTGGGGTGAGGGATGTCTGGTCTTTTCTTTTTCTTTTCTCCCGAATGCATCTGCAACCTGATCAACTTGTTAGAAAGTTGCACTAAAACATCCATTAAAGTGGTTTGTCAAAGAACTGGTTTAAAAAAAACAGCTTGATGTCAAACAATAATTAAGATCTTTCTGCAAAGTCTAAAAGTAGTAATACATACTGTATATGTGTGTTTGTTTGAATGTGACTGTAATGTCAAAGATGTTGTGCTTCTTATTAAACTTTTCTTCATTCTTTTTCTTGTACTTTCTTTATGCAGTGAAGCTATCCAAAGGCTAATTACTGAGCGGAGCTGTGGAGTGTTGTGGATGACACAGAGGTCTAAAAAAGAAAACTTTTTCCTCAGCTTCGAGACAAAGAGAGAGCATACATTTTGACAGGAGACACAGCAGCACTGAGCATAAAGCACTTTTATTAAGCAACTCCACATAGGCACAAGCTCACGCACTCACACAGCTTGTCTTCTGCAATAAATTCAGCGCATCGGCCAGCTTTGTTCAATAATACATAGAAAGCCTTCCATGTTCCTCCTGCACATGCACTATACATTACAGCAGAGGGTAGCTGATGAGAGAATAGTTAGGGAATTGTTTCAAGGTTGCACTTTCCCACTAGCGATGTGTGCCTCATGTATGTTGATCAGCACAGCACGCAGCTTCTGCCCAAGCTGCGCACGATGGAGCTGCTGCAGGTGAATGTAGAGTGAAGGTGCGGGGAAAAAAAGAAGGGAGGAGAAGGAGATCATGATCGTAGGTTGAGGCAAGTGATCAATAGAGCATGTTTAATTATAGCAAAGAGACAAAATACCTTTGAAATTGAATTTGAAGTGCTTACACTCACTTTAATTATGAGTGATACAGGTAAATATCATTTTAAATTTCAAAATAGGTTCCCCTCATATTGATTCCCTGTCATTCTGCAGCCTCTGGCTAATTTTGTGCCGCCATTTATAGACAAGGTGCTCAGTGTATTGTACCCTCGAGCGACCATTACGTTGAAGATTAGACTATGAAAGGTTAGAAAGAACCAAGGTTGGCGTATTGATTAAAATTGGCAAACTTAAAACACTTGGCGTTTGCTTAAGATGTGTTTATGGATTCAGCTTTGTTGTGCCCTATAGCCTGTACAGTTTGTGAGCAATTGACCAGGCTTTTCATGAAGCTGCCTCTAAGAAAGAGTGTTCATCTTTTAGTGTCTGATCAAATAACACAGAATGTGAAGCATGATGAAAGAGTTGTGCTCGGTAAGTTGTTCGCTATGTAGACATTTACGGCAACGGTTAAAAGTTATTGTAACAGAAGTAAACGTGATTAAAAGAATACTTGAAAAATCTGGTTGCGAAAAGCCTGTTTGTTTTGCCAGTGGCATGCATATTCTAATTAGAAAAAGTAAGAGAACATTTTTTATTAAAGAAACTTTAAATTATACATATTATTTTGCACATTTTGTCACATATTGATTAAGAAAATTTGATGTGACGGGCACTTTAAAATATCCAATCAAGTCAGATGACATTTGTAGAAAAGCCAAAGTGGCACAACAGTGAACATGTTTCTTCTTTATGCCTGACAATTGATTCGCACATAGAGGAGAGCATTATTTGACCAAATCTCTTTTAGTTTGGGACAAACTAAGACTATAACGACTATATTTTCTCTGCAACAGGTCAACCAGTTCAGAGCCAAGAGGAAGGATAGAGAATGAATATTGGTTCACATTTACACAGCCACCCAAAATTACCCAGAAGTCACACAGGAGAGTACTGAGTGTAGTAAGTTTAGCCACCAGCATCTGATGCTGGCTTTGTGAAGGTTTAGACTGGAGGAGGACTGACCAAGGACTGGACGTATGATTTCTTATAAAAAAAAAAAACATTTTACACTACTGTATTTTTTTTTTCAAGGAGCTACCAAGAAATAATATAAGTAGACTTCACTTCCAAGCATGTTATGACCAAAAATCAAATTGGGAGTTAGAGCTAAAATTTCTGTTGCATTAAAAAAGCTGATAATCACTTGATTGATTTTAATTAGCTCATTTCAGCAGTAAAATGCTGACCAGTGCTAAAAAGGCTCAGCAGTAAAGTGATTTCTGACAACAAAATTCATTGCCTCTTACATCGGCATCTCCCGACCAGTTTTACTGGAACACGTGCACCTGTATTGATTTGTTGTGCTGTCAGTAAAAATCTCACTTGCAGTTTTAACAGTCTGGCAGTGTGGGAACAATGGAGTTTAATTCAAAAGACAAGCTGAAGGGTGCACAAAGAGCAAGTCAACTTGGGTCTGTGGAGTCTGGCATATTGTGGGTGTGCATTGTTATACTTGACCATTACTGAAAACTTTACCAGCTCTGTCACCAAGCCTTTATGAGAGAAGTGCTTTGCTCATGCATAAAATAATCACTATATCCTTTTGTCTGCCTTTCATCCTATAAAGCCACAAAACTTTTGATAATCCATGTGTGCATGAATGTCTGTATTTGTGAAGTTTGCACCCCTGTATATGGGGGAGGGGGGCTGCTCACAGCAGGAAGAGTGGAGAGGCTGATAGACGATGAGAGGACCACCGCCAGCGAGTGTCTGACTTAACAGAGATAAGAGGTAGGGTCAGCCAGAACACCTAATCTCTAGTAGGGAGGGGAAATGGCTGCCGGGCAGTCCCTGACCCCGGATCACAGCAGGGGGGCTGAGAAGAAATGAGACGTGACTAATGGAGACTCTGCAAACTGACCCTTGATCAGGCAAGAGCAGGGAGAGAAGAGGGACTTGAGGAATAGGGGGGGATAGGAAAGGACGTGCACCGAATGAGGTGAAACGAATTAGGTTTGGTAGTGGGGGGTAATGAGTGGCTGGCTGTGTGTGTTTGACTGCATGTTTGCTTACACGTGTGTGATGTGCCAAATTCAATGACTGGGATGTTTTGAGATTAAAAAAAAAGTCTTATCTGTAAGTGTGTTTTGGAGAGAGACATGCAGGTCCAGGTGTGTCAGGTTCTCTGCAGCAACAAAAACTGTTTATATCCTCTGACCCAGGAGGAACCGAATAGAAGTCGGAAGAAAGACTTTTCCACATAAAACGCTTCTGACAAGGTAAACTATCACTAAGAACAGCAAAATTACAAAGTGAAAACTATTTTCAAAAGATGCTCGCTTTGGCAAGGACGACTGGACCAGAGTTTAACGAGTCAACCGGCCTCATAAATAAAGCTGCAAACCGTAATATTTATCTGATCAGTCAGGCTAACCGCTACACTTTCAGTGGGGAATTAACAGACTTTTTAAAAGCAGTGGACTTCAGTCGTAATGCTTTCAGTTTATATTTAAAAAAGCAGCATTTATGAAAGTGGAGCCAAACGGACAGCTACTAAAAACAAATCTATCATCAAAGGAACTTAAAACCTCAAAGCTGCAGCTTGCATGAAATCTTTGATTACAATCGCTACCTTGAAAACATATTTGATTGCACTCAAACAAATAAAGCATTCAGAACATGCTTAGTTCTTTTCCACTCGATTAACGGATATGTGTTTTATTTTTTAATATCTGTTTTTTTTTAAACGAAAATCAAATGATCAATAAGTACACGGACTACAGCTTCCTTATAGAGGCTGATTCCTCTAAACTCTGAGGTAAAAAACTTGAGCGTAATGCTAAACAAAGGAAAATACGTTCTTGTTCCTTTAAAATAACTCATTTTTTATTACACAACACCAAAAACAAAAACCCTGATACAAGTGCTCTGTTGCAGCCGAGCCAATTTTCAGTTTGCAGCAGATTCAGAGTTCATCTTAACACTGAGAGATACTTCATGCTTCAAGGCATTTGATCCTGTTCAGTAGGCAGAGTTGTCTAAGACTGAAGCCAATTTCTCTACTGTAACACGAGTGCATTACTTATGAATGCCGGGATATACAGAGACCCTTCCACTTTATCAGCAACTTCACCCAAAATAAAGAAAAAGAGGTCCAAACTTTGAGTTCCTTAAAGTCAAATTAAATTTCAGATCAACAGTGATTATGGAGGAAAAATAAGAGATTGTAATTTATAAAGTGTTAGTGAAGAAGCTGTTTCTCAAACCGTATCAAAACAGCTGAATGTGGGAAGTTTTTAATGAAAACGACTACTGCAGTCATCAAAAAAAAAAAAAAAAAAAACGATTGGCAGATAAAGCATAATGAGACTTAGTGAAAGTAAAGTGAACAAAAGGAGCTGTCAAGAAACAAACCTACCTAAAAGGGTCAAACAACACAGCTGGAAAAAAGGGAATAAATGAAAGGATAAGGAGAGCTAATTAAATAGAAAAATGCAGAACAGGACCAATCAGGGCAACTTACCAACTACAATTTAGCATCTAACTACTGTTTTTGTTGTAAGTTTGAGCAAGATGTTAAGACATTTTACTGTTAGATTAAACTACAGAGTAATTACCCCAAATTTGAAAAATTGGCCAATTGTGTTGTCTTTGGTGCTTTAGTTTATTTTTAGATTGCAATTTTGAAAATTTAGGAATGAACTTCTTTTTAATTGTCTTCTAAAAAATATCAGAATGGCGACCTTCACTCTGGATACTTTTAGAACACTAGTCATGTGACGGTGTCCGCCCGACACTGATGCACGTACAAAGTCTCGTAGCCGCTGCATTGATTTCAATGGAACTGTGACGGTCTAGTTGTGTATAAACATACATAAATTTAGGAAAACAGCATCAAACTCCATGGGGAGGACCACAAAACATTGTGCTATGGTTCTTATAATATCAGGATCATCCCAACATGGAAGGAGTAATTTTGATCACTTTTCCTAAGCTAAGATGCTAACCTAACTGCTGGATTTAAGCAGTTACTTGTTAAAATTAACTATGTAAAAAGTTATCTGTATAATTAACTTTGGTGTACCAATGGTTACCAAAAACATCAATTTTACTAATCTTACATTTTATTATTTTAGTTCATTTTACGTGTACATCTCATAAAATGGCAGTAAGTTATGTTGAGACTAAGTAACAAACAAAAATATCAGATGCTAATATTTTTACATAAGGCAACCTGAGGAAAAAAATATTCCTTTTTCCACAATCCCATTACATGCACAATGCTACTCTTTGGCAAAATAGCAGAGTAGTAGCTATTATCGATAAGCTAAATGCCAAATGTCATGCTGTGCAGAGCGTCTTTTTAGATTCATTCACTCATTTTCTACTCTCTTTCATCCACTTCAGTATCTTCTCTGCCTTCGCTGTCGTCTCAGAATGAAACGCCATTCTGAATTAGTGAGTGAATTGGTGAGACTGATGGTTTTTGAGGGTTTCAGGAGATAGCTTAGTTGAGAGTGAAAGACTGCGTGGTGGGGTTGTGCGAGAGTCTGTTTGTGTGTTGTTGCGTGAGCGAGCGAGCGAGAGGCAGAGGAGAGGAGAGGGAGGCCGAGAGAGCTCGTCAGCCAACACAGGTCATGAAAAATGCATGGAGGTTGTGGTGTCAGTTTGCTGGAGCGAAAGCTGCAGAGAAAGAGCAGAGACAGGGTTTTCTGAACTCTCGCTGTCTGGACTCTCACTCACCCAACCAGCCTCTGCCTTTCATAGCCTGCAGCGCACTTCATTAGTCCTGCTCACCTCGCAGACGTGTGGACTTTACACATGCTGTCTGCATTTTTCACCAACTGGAAATTCTTTTTTTTTCTTCTCCTTTAAATTGAGATCTTTATTTTTGTTGTTGTTTTCTCATACATGCGTTGAGTGTTAAACTAATCTAATCACTGTAAGAATCAGGACAATATGAAAGCAGCAATCAGATCAGACCACACAGACCTGATTACCAAGATAATTGCAAAAAGAATCTTTGCATTGTTTGCATCTAATTTTATAATTTATTTTTACTATATATTTAATATTTTAGAACATTGTGCAGAGGAACGATGGTGTAGTCTGTACATTTTCTTTAAAGCCATCTGAAAAATATCAAAGATTTTTGCCTTATCTGTGATACTTTGAGGTCCAATGAATATTTCCTCAGGGTTTCAATATTTTAAAGCAAAGCTGGGCATACCCTGTCACAGGGCTCCAATGCTGCAGCTTTGGAGCAGGAAACATTTTTTTTTTTTTTTGCTAATGAAAATGAACTTAAAGCAAAAATAATATAAAAAGAACAAAGAAATTTTTTATTTTTCCTTTTTTTTGTAGGTCAACTCTAAAATTCATACTGGTTTCTATTACAAATAGAACTCTTGTTTTGACCTTTTTAATATGTTTAATGTTCAGTCTAAAACAGAGATGCCCAACGTGGGGCCTGTGGGCCAATATTGGTCCCCCAAGCCATTTGATATGGCCCACCAGCAGTTGTCCAGCAGTTGTCCTGGCTACTAGGTTGTGTTCTCCTGTCTTATGTAGAAACACTATATTTCCACTTAGTCATTTCAACCATTGAACCAACTATATAAAGGGCTGTAGCATAGATTGTTCTAACTTATGGTACTTCATTTATCTTTGAATTATATTAAAGTTAAACAAACTACAAGTAACTGCAAAATACATCAAAAATAGATTGAAGCACACATCTAGATTTGCACACTTACTCAAATTTTAATTTATGAAAAGTCCCATGAGCCTTCACTGCTCGAGTGTACGTCAAATTTTCTGCACGTTTATTGACTAACAAAAAAAATAACAAACAAAAAAAATGTGGGCCACCACATTGCCGTCCATCCATCTGTTTTCTTCCACTTATCCGGGGTCTGGTCGTGGGGGCAGCAGCCTAAGCAGAGAGGCCAGCTCGACCGCGAGGAATCCCAAGGTGTCCCCAGGCCAGCCAAGAAACATAGTCCCTCCAGCGTGTCCTGGGTCTTCCTCTGGGTCTCCTCCCAGTGGGACGTGCC
>JAUBOC010000181.1:23858851-23869677 GCA_032275365.1 Anablepsoides cearensis | reverse complement strand
CACTCATCTACAGGTCAGGACCCTACAGTTTACACTCATCTACAGGTCAGGACTCTGCAGTTTACACTCATCTACAGAACAGAAATCTGCAGTTTACACTCATCTAAAGGACAGCGGTCACTCATTCAGGGATGAAGATGTTCTCATCCTTGATAGAGAGGAACGTTGGTTTGAGAGGAGTAAAGAAAGCCATTTTTGTAAAGAAAAAACATCCATCATTAAACAGAGGTGAAGGCTTTTTTGTCCAGTATCCCCTTCCTACAATGCTGTTATTGCAAGTATGAATAAGACCCCAGTGAGTAATATGTGATTATCAGGACCCCAATGATAGTCAGTTGGTTGGTGCACAAGATCCTCCATAGGCGATGATCAGGGCACTAATGATCTAGACCGATGGCCATGCTTTGCATGTGAACACAGTGTTGATGCTTGTTGAACCTGTTTGTCCACCATGTGGAGGCAGAGCTTATAGGGCTGAGTTCACCTGAAACTCAGACTGAAGAAGTCTCTTGGAGGAGAGACAAAGGACCTACTTTAAAAAAAAATAAAATTTGATTGCAAAATGTTGTTAGAAAAAATTTAGTTGGACAGGCAAAAAGGAAAAAAAAATAATGTTTTTTTTTTTACCATTAAGGAAAGGTGAATGGATCCCGATCATTGGAGTAATGTTTTCTTAAAACAAAAATTTAAACAATTATATTTAATCCAATAAGAAAATTCAGAGAATAAATGTAATAAAGTTAATTAACAAACACCTATTGGAAACTTGGACCTATAGAGAACTTGCATTCACTTCCTAAATATTAATAATGACTTCGTAAACATTACTGATATGAAAAAAGAGAAAGCAGCACAAAAATACTAAGCTTCGTAAGTGTTTCTTTGATCTGAAAATTCCTCATGACATCCACTAAAGATGAACCTAGTTACAACTTTAAAATCCACCACTTATGGGATATATATAGGGACATGGAATGGAAATAAAAACATCACACGATTCAGATTTAGCAAAAAACATGTTTAATCTCTCCTTGATGCGTGTCTATTTACAAGTAATAAATCTGCAAAATAGGAAAGAGCAGGATATTTACACGGGCATTAAACAGCCAAAACCTGTCACATTAGCTTCAAGTCTGAAACTCTTAAAAAGGTATAATATCTCATAAAGTATTAAAACTCTCAAGTTTTTTTTTTCCTTTCCTTTCTGCATTTCTTCTATTTAATCTGAGAGAGGTGTTTTACATCCTCTAGTCTGTCTCTGAAATGTTTTTTTTATTAAAGTGAACTCAGTTGGGGAGGAAGATGGGAGAGCCGGAACTGAAGAGGTGGTAAACATATGTGTTGCTTTTGGGGTCAAAAATGACAAAATGTGGTATTGGAAGTGTCATTATGAAAGGTTCTGCTCATTCTGAAAGTTTTACAAACACACAAACAAAGAACTAAATGAAAGATGGCTTTCAAAATGTGCACAACCCCACCATTTTCTGAAACAAATGCTATCTAGATTCTATATCTGTTATATAAATATTCAAAAGGTTGATTATAGTCACCATCAACAACTGGTTTATGGACTTCTGTTGAGTATTTTGTTTATTTTGATGCCATCTTGGATTGGTGCAGTCAGAAGTAACATAGGGTGGATTTTAGAAAACACTAATTCCCTTGATTAGCAGTCACTTCAGGATCTTACAAAATTTAACAGGTTAAGATATATAAAAATTTAGCATAAAATATAATCAAACTGAATTACAAAATCATATTTTATTTCAGGCTCAAATCTCAGTTAATTGTCTTTTAAAGTAAAGTTTTCTATTTTAAAATGTTAAAATTTACAGATTTACTTATTTTTGAAGTAAGTTCAAAATGGCTTTTATAAGAACTGTAATTTTTGACATACTTTATTCCTCTTTTTATATATATAGCAAAACAAAAGCCTACTAGTTTGGCACAACGGCTAAAAACAAAGGGAAATTGCTAGCATAGCTGCAGTGTAAGCGTGATATAATGTGTTGATTTACTACAGTCACAGAAGACGTTCATTTTCAACAACTTTCATTCACCTTAACTTGACGTTATTTTCACATTTTAAAAACGGATATGAAACTGCTGCTGATCATTTTTCTATATTATGCCAAAAATAATCTTTTTGCCAGGATTCTGCAGTTTTGGTCTTTTTGATCATTGGCTTGCTTAGTTTAGTATTTAGCCTCAATGCTGGCATAAGCATTGACACTAAATTCTCATAATTGAAGCTTTTTTTTTACTTGTACTTTCAAAATCAGTCTCTTGACTTTTTCTCACTTCTTTAATAGAAAATAACTCTTTTTAAAGTTTTGTTTCCATAAAATCAATATTGAACCAACTCAACTCTTTATTATGGAAGCTGAGAGCAGATGTTTTTCACATCTATTCTCATACTAATGATATTTGTTATCATGGAATAACAATGAGCATTTTATTGAGATATCGAGTTATGGTTTTCCTCTTGTGCATCATTCGGTAACCATCAGCTGGTCCATGGTCGGTAATTCCAAGGTTACTGAATGATGCACAAGAGGAAAACCATAGCTCATCATCTCAAGAGAACAATTGGGAAATTAACTTGTTATCTTGAGAAAATGGTCATAGTTATTTCATGATAACAACATAATATGTTTCTATCATGAGAAAACCATGGAAAAAAATTATACACGGAAAACATCTGCTCTTGGCTTCAGTACCTTTTTTATATAGTGGTAAGTGAATAGAATAGGCAATATTTTATTATACTTCTAAGAAGTTCAGACAACCTTTCTACTATTTTACATTATTTTAGGCTAAAAGCAGCATTAAAAGGAATTTTGAATATTAAAATAGTTTGGCTTTTGTAAGTTCTTTTTGTTTTTCATTTTGACATTGTTTTTAAATTGAATCGTGCCCCTTATGTATCTGAGCAAAGCATAACTTTGATGTAACAAGTTCAAAAAGGCACAGTGAACACTTATGGCGCCTGCTTTGTTTTACCGAGGGACGTTCGTCCTTCAACCTCTTTCTTAGTCGTTTGTTGTTTTCCCCATCCGCAGAGAAAAGTAAAGTCAAAAGATGTTCCAGAATGACAAATGAAGAAGTATGACCCGTAAACCATTGAGTATTTTTTTTTCCCCAAAAGATGTTGTGAACCGGTGAACAAGAAGCAAAACTAATGCAAACAACATAAAATAAATAAATCGGAGCACCAGTCGTATCTCTTAGTTTTGATTTACTGCCCACAAAGCCAACCAACGGGTCAACCTCATTATATTTTCAATATCAATAAAATAATTACAAGTTTTCATCTAAACAAAAAGTCAGATATCAATGCAGTGGTCCACATCCTCAGATAGATTGATCTAAATGAAACAGAATGAGCCAGTGAGTGTCTGTACATGGAAGTAACATTGTCTACGTTTCACAAATCATCATGAAACAAAGAGAAACACTAAATCATTTCTGCAAGGGGGACAATTTAAATACTGAAAGTGAGCACTAAAATAGTTCTGTGGAAGAACAAAAAAAAAAAGCAAATGTTCATAGGAGAATCGTTCCAATGTGATTGAGTACAGCTTTGGTCAGCTCATTCTGTATGTTGTTTTACCCTGTGTAGTTCAGTGGTTCAAGTATCGAAGCACATACAGAACATTTCATTATGGTTCAACACGTATATAGGTTGTCAGATGTCCATGAGTCTTAATGTGAATGGCAGGCTTTCATCAGGCTGAGCTTTTGAAATGTACACTGGGTTTTTAAAGGGTTTTCAGAAGACGTCCAAAATGTAAGTGTTCCTAGGAAGCTGAAAGGCATCGCTTGGATAAAATGCACTCGGTTTCTTTTCATGTTGTAGAACAGTTGTGACCGAACAATTATCACTTGGGATAAGCTTCGCAGTCGCCTTTTATAAGGTGTTGGTCACACTTTCCAGTCTTTCTGACTACTTACTGTTTGTGTTCACGACAACAGGACCGAAAACAGAACCCCAACCTGTCATTCAAACAGGAAGTGAACATTATTTAGAAAATTAAATGTCCAATTACTATTATTTTTGCAGCTTGTGCACACTTTACTAATTCTCATAATGCAGTAAGATTTTCCAGTTAATCCCACATGTAAATGGAAGTAATGAACAGTTAAAAAAAAAAAAGACTTGATTGTATGAACTTCCACTCCTTAGTGTACCTGATCACCCTGATTGGATGTTTCTGATGCAGCTTTAAAGTCTTTAAACTGGTCTGACGACTCTGATTGGATGTTCTTCAAGAGCTCTATACCAAAGTAAACAAAGTCGAGGGAAGCACCGCAGAAGTGGAAGGAAAGACAATGTTTGAGGTAATGGTAGCTGTTTCCTTTAAAGTCATTGCTCAAAAAGGTGCTCATTGTTAGTTAATCCATAATTTGTAAAGATATGTAGACAAGTCATTAGATGAACACATCTATGTGATCTAATTGATTTTTTTCCCAGTTGAGGCTGTATATTTTTTAGCAGTCTTGTGGTTGAGTTTTTATCTTTTTAACTTTTGTTTGAATAGTTCAAAATTGTTCTTTTTTTTTTTTTCCCTCCGCTTTCCAAAGAAACCATGTGGACGTAAAAGTAAACAAAATGTTAATGAATCCATGATTTTCAAAGCACTGAAAGTCGATGCGCTCCAGCAAACTGTGCGAGGAAAACTTCTGAAGGTTTCTTTTCTATTTACTCCTATAAAACCACAGAAACTCCAAAAAGAAAAAAAAAAAGGCCCTCAACTTGTACAAAAACACTCACATATGTTAAGCTACATTTCAATTTAAAAACCACATTCACATTTCAAAAAAGGTGGCCCTTTTTAGTTTCACAGGCTTTACTGCAGACTTTAACAAAACGGAATCACTATTTTTTTTTTGTTTTTTTTTTTTTACTGCTTAGCAAAACTAACTTTCATTTTAGAGGTTATGCCTCATAAAGTTTTCAGACAAGGAGTGGTCTAGAAAACAAGACCAAGAAGCTAAAACAGCACAGTGTGCCAGGGATCTGTTGAAATAACTGCCTAATGCCTGTGTGTCTGCCAGCGCAGCAGAGCTTTGTCTCATCTAAAACAGCTGATCTCAAAGTATTTGGTTTCTCTAAAACAAACACAAAAGCACTGTAGGTTGGTTGGCTCGTGTGGCTTCTAGACATCGTTTGTCTTTTTACAATCTTCAGAGCCAGAGACGGAGCACAAAATGCCCCTAAAACCTCATGTCACTTAAAGTGTCTGTATTACATATATATTTCTGCCGTTTACCGTTTTTCTTTTTTTTTAATTCTCAGTCACTAAGCATGACAACAATTTCATAATAGCACATTTCATCTAACAAAAATGTATTTTTGCACTAAACGACATTCAAAGTAAAACATGGCACAAGACAACTTTTTCCTTGTGTTTTCAGTTTGTTTGTTTTTTTCATCTAGGAAATATCAAATCTTCTGAAACATAGCTTTAGTACATTGAAATGGAAAACTTCATTTTTCAACTTTTCATTTGTTTTTAAAAACAAACGGGTTGTATTTATATATCTATATATAATATTCATATATCCTCTGCTCTCTTTTGATTTAGCTTTTGTTGTGCAAATTCAGCAGTAACACAAGTGGCACAGCACTAGGGAGAATAGGTCGGTGGGAGAGTAAAGAACCAAATGCAATGACAAATCAAGTGCAGAGTTATGGAACCGGTCAAAGTTCTCTCTTTGACTGCAGAGGGGTCTGCTGATAGAAAGTGGTCCAGTCGAAGGTCCTCCCTCCTGGTTGTCCTGTGGTACGCAGGAACCTGCTTCCCTGCAGCCACTCTGCTGAAAGGTCTTTGAGTGATGAGGGGTATTTCTACCAGCTCTTTTTGCTGCTGATCTGCAGCTGTCCCTGACCTTTGACCCCCCAGTGGAGGACAGCAACCAAAAACAGATCAAATATTGTAATAAAAGGTCCTGAATTTTCACCGGTTCATGGTCTGAACAATAGCCTTAGCAGCATCTCTCAGTCACCTGTTTCAGCTCAGGTCCATATTAGCAGAGCCTGGGGTTTGGTCTGGTTTGGTTGATCCTGGTAAGAGTTGTGGCTCAGAGAAGAAGAAGAAGAAAAACCGAGCCTAAAGTTCCAAACTCTGCTGTTCCTCCCGTTTGCCGCTGCTGCTCTGCGCTTGTGTCCTCGCAGTCTTTTTTCCACTGCTGTAGCTTTAGTGAATGTAGCAACAGACTTCAAACGTCAAGAATCAAAACGTCACAGCGTTAAGGAAAGATGTGTGTGTGGGAGGGGGGGGGGAGCCAGTTCTGCCGCGTGATTGGCCAGTCCTCAGCTTGCCAGGGCCATGGTGTCGATGACCTGCTCTAGCTTGCCGCGTAGCCGTTGTCTGCGAGACTGTTCGTCTTTCTGTAGTGCTGACAGGAGCTGGACACAAAGAAGGGAGGCCATTACTTTAAACACGTAGCGTGCAGCAACACACACTGGATGCAGCTGCTGTTTTCTATCTAACTGCTCAAATACACTCCAAACAGAAACAGCACTCGGATTTTCATTTACTGGTTTGCAATTACAATTACACTGATACTGACAACGCAGGCAGGGCTGGCAGGGCAGGTGTGAAGACCGGTGGAATGTGTGTAATTGCATGTTAATTGCTACTGAGAGTGTGTACAGTATTTTGTGTGTGTGTGTAATGTGTTTAACTGTTATTTTGCATGGCATGAACAGGAAGAAGAGGAGCTGCTATGTTCCAACACGTGAACGTGTGCATTTTCTTAATGATGCCTCTGTGTGTGTGTGTGTGTGTGTGGATTAACAAACACGTGAGAATTCAGAGTACATCTTCCGACATGTGTGTCTGTGTGTGCGAGCGTGGACGCACGTAAGGTCAGGGCATGTGGTAGAGGCGATGGCACTTTGCAGCTGCCTACATCTGGATAATAGGCTGTAATGATGGGGAGCAGTTGGTTTGAATGGAGCCAGCTGCAACCAGCCAGTGTAACTACTGTAATGCTGCTGGTATGAAGGAATGAAGAGGAGGAAGGACAGAGTATATTTAAAGCATGCATGTGAGATAACACAGGGAAAAGGGGTTGGTTTAGGAGTAGAGATATAAGACTGCTATATTCAAAAAATATTCAGTAGTACAGTAATGTTTTGCCCAGTGGTGGGCACCGCTAATCTAAAAGTTAGCTCCGCAAATCCTAATCCACTTATAATTGATATTAGGTCCGCAACTTCATAACCGCTTATACCACTGAAAAACTAGCGGAAGCTAATTTTAGAGTGCTGATTCAACTTGACACTCTCGAGCCGGCAACACTTCATGTGCAACATATGCACAACACTGCCAACTAGAGGTGTAGGAACTCTTTAGCAGTTTATTCAAGTGAGCAATTGCTGGGGATGATTCCATGTAACAGACCTTTGGCTCATGATGTAAAAGTTATAAAGTTGCTGAGAATTGCTAGTTCTGCTGCTTCTTTGTCTTTTTCTTTTGTTAATTGTATCTTTTTCCTTTAAAAGAGCATCAATAACGTAATTTTAAAACCGTTCAGTGGAAAAATGAAGCGATGCATCCTGGGTACATGACAGATTTGGGATGGAAACGAAAGCACGGAGTACAGGAAACTATCTTCACTTCAAAATAAGAGCATGGATTTTAAAGTTTTCCATACTTTTAGTTATTTTAGTAAAGTAAAATAAATCAATATATACAAAATTTTAGTATGGATGAATTGTTTTTGCTGGGACAGGGAGTGTCGCCCAGTCACGCAGTTCTAACCATTGCCTTCCTGCTACGTAAGCAGACACAAAGCATTGTGGGAAATGAGAACCGTGACCGAAAGCAACAGTCAGCAAGGATGTATACCTTCCCAAATCGTGTGTTCAATTGGGAGGGGCGCTGTTGTAAAATTTACATGCGTTGTGATTTGTTGCCAGCCATACCTTCTGCTGTTCAAGATAATAATGACAGGTAAATACTTAGATGTTAGCGGTACTACATTTTAATCTTAGAAAGCGCAAATCCGCTGATGAATTATAAAAATTAGAAGATCCGCTAATCCGCAAACGAAATAATTAGGTCCGCTATTAGCAGATTTGCGGTTAAGGGGACTTGTGCCCACCACTGGTTTTGCCCTACTTATACAGCAATGTAGTATGTATTTACAGCAATCTTTATTATTAAGGAAACAGCATCACTAAAACACTGTAAGAATATTCAAGTATTCTGTAATATACTGAAATTCTTGTCGCTGTGTTCTTCGTGAAGCCAAGTTAAAATACCAAAACTTAATTTTAGAGGTCCATGCAAGATAAATTGGCATTAACATCGGTATAGGCCACTATCGGTTATTTTTTTTTAGAATATCGGTATATGTCGGATAAGTAAAACTGGTCCAATATTAACGTCCGATATTGATTTCCCACTTTTTAGCTCTGTGTTTCTGTTTTTGGAGGGGAAGATGGTTGGTCGAGTGGTATCTGTTTGATGACGATAGTGATAGTGAGGGTGCACAGCCAGGAATAACTGAAGCAGAGAGCCATGTCAGTGGCTAGTAGGCTATCAAAAAAAGACACAAGTGTATTTGTGCGTAGATGTAATAATTTGTGTGTTTGTATAATATCGGTAAATATCGGTTATCAGCCATAACACCAATAATAATATCGGATATCAATATTGTTTAAAATTTTTAGTGCATCCCTACTTAAAAATAAAAATTTGCCTAATAATTACCAATTTTTTATTATTTTTTTTTTTTACTTTTATTTATTATGTGTCAAATCCATAGCCTTAATGTCAAGGCATGCTAAAGTACAACAGTGGCCCTGTCATAAGCAAAAAAAAAGGAAATAAGCATCTTTCACAACACAGTTTGTGCAAAATTGTTGGTTGCAGCTACTATATGTATAAGTCAGTAAGAGAAAAAAATAACAGAAAATACATTTACATAAATTCTGCAAAGCTCCATTAGGTTCATAATGTGTTGAGCTTTTGCTTTAATGTGCATCTTAATGGTGCTAATACCTTCCAGGTCGTACCGACGTGGACTGGTTATCAGTGTAATTGAATTAAAATGACCTCATGGTATTATTCAAGACCAGTAAGAGCAGAGGAAGACACAGCACATCCATCTACCAAGTAATTACAGTACTCTGCCGTTCTGTTTGATTCGGCCTTATATTCAGACGGCACTCACCTCATCTTTGTATTTGATGATGTAGGTGTAGATCTCATGCAGAGCAGACATGCTGTTGAACTGGCTGAGGTGCAGGCGGGACTGCTCTGCTAAGTAGGCACTCATGTCCTGATCGCTGATTGCTGGCATACGTGAGATATCAGAATAATACCTAAAAGAAGAAGTCAAGCAGAGTTTTGTGTTTTGTCATTCAAAGCTTAAGGACTGTCTTGCTATGTAGTCATTCAAAATGTATACAGAAGGAGCAAAACAAGATTAAGGGATGATCCAGTTCCATCGCAAATAATTTGACATAATAAATCAGAAAACAACATAGAAAATAGATAAAACTGAATGGGTTAAAAATATGATGAATAAATTATATAAAAGGTATATACAGCACTCCTAGAGACACCAAGGACACAAAATGTATTTAATGGCTAAAAAGTGAATATAGCATGATATAGTATGTCCCCTTTAAGACATTTGTTTGTGTTCAGTCTGTTTAGTTTTTCTCTGTCATCATTTCACTCAGTCATCCTTGCCTTACGTTTATCATGCACACCTGTTCTTCATCTGATCATTGCTCTCAGCTTCACTCATTTAGTCACCATCCCTGTTCACGCTCACTCATCGTTCCATCATACTGTTGCTCCCTGCTTCTGTTCCTCCTCCTACTTTCTGGGGCTAAATATACTGACAATCATAACAAATTCCTCAGAATGTTCTTATTTATTTATTTTCATGGGAAGGTGTTAGCGATATTGTGACTGCAAACAGCAGTTGTTGTTGAGCTTCTCACTCTCACTGGTGCAAATGAACAAAATGGATGCAAAAAAAAATGATGCAGTAATTTGATTAGTAATTTATGAGTAAAATTAAATTAGTATATATTTTTTTTTTTAGGAGACCAAAAATTAAAATATATGAAACTACAATTAGCTCTAAAGCATGTGCATTAACAGCACAGCTTCTTGTGTTTTACTGGTGCCGTGTTGCATAGTTTTACATTTTGCAGTATGTGTGTTTTATGAGAGCAATTAAAACCTTAAAGTGCCTTTGATGTCATTTTTTCTGTAAAAAATATAAATGCATGTTTCGAAAGATAACATCAATAACATATTGCAAAAAAAAAAATCACACAGCAGTTGTTGAGACGTTCACATGTGCAGTAACAGGAAGTGATGACAAAGGGGAATGTCTGCAGGTCAACAATGCATTGCTGCAACGGCTGACAATACAGACTGTTGAGAAGAATCTGATGTGACTTTAGATTATTTTGAATCAATATAAGAGAGAAAAAGAAGAAGAATATCAAATGATATTGCTTCAATAAACAAAGACAACAGAGTTCTTCTTCTTAAGTTCCCCTTTGATGTCACTTCCTGTTTCACTTTGGGCCAAGTTCAAAAGAAAATGTGCATTCATTCATTAATTTAATTTATTCATTTCATTAAAAAACAAAATAACTATATACAATAGAAAACAAAGAAATGCAAAAATAAAAATAAAAATTTATTTTGATTTTTGATTTGAAGAAGAATGAATCTTGTCTGCCCCTTACGTTACAAAAAAATACTAAATAAAAACATCAACTCATACAGGTTCACATTGTACTTTTCCATATACCTTCTAAAAATCTACTAATTTATGTTTTA
>JAUBOC010000181.1:23843484-23856429 GCA_032275365.1 Anablepsoides cearensis | reverse complement strand
TAAATCCTCCAGATTATATAACAAGCTTTTTTTATTAAGACAATATGGATCATATCCTAAATGTACACATAGTTTTTTCACAATATCTTGTCTGCACCAGCACATTTAGGGCATTAGTGTGCTCACTGTGATCTATTTTACTGTGTTTTGAATGGGAGAAAATCACTTCCTGCCCCCCATCTGACTTTATTGCATCATCCGGGTCACATGACTGCAACCCAGCAATTCTTCTTTTTGTCTATTCTTTTGATTCCTTTTCTCTTTCTATTATTTTTGTTTATTTTCTATTCTTTTAGTTTATTTTCCTTTCTATTTTATCTTTTCATTGCATATTGTTTCTATTCTAATTTTTTTGTTTTTTTTTTCATTTCATTTTTTTTCTATAAAATGAAAAAATGTTTTGCAGACTAAAACTAAGCCAGTTTATTATACCTGAATATTTTCCCTTTGAATGGAACAACTTCATCAAACTTAGCTGACATGTTTTTCAGTGGCAACCCTTTTTTCCCCCCACAGAGATGTAGTAACGCTGTGTCTTACCAGTTACTCTTCCAGGTGTGTCGTACATCGTAGTCTGTGATGGAGTGTTTGTCTGCTTGTTCGTCCAGGAAGTCGAACATGTACTTGATGGCCAGCGGCAGCGCGCTGCCTCTGTGTGCTGTGCTGAAGATGGTCTCGAACAAGTCGTCAACAAACTTCTGTAACGTACCCTGGAAGGGGGAGTGAAAGCGAGGTTATGAGGGGGAAACAGAAGAAATGTACAGAACATTGTTCCTGTGGTTTTGTTTATTGATTTTTTTTTGTTATTCCTTTTAATCATCTCTTATTTTTGCTGTGTAATGTAAACAGGAATCCAAAGTATTTATTTATTAATCTTTATTTAACCAGGCAAGTCATTTTACAATGGAGGTCTGGGCCTGAAGGCAATTATACTTGTTGGTCTGTTGGGAAAACCAAAGCACCTGCAGAAAACCCACAAACCACGAGGAGAACATGCAAACTCTGCACAGAAAGAGCCCAGGTCCAAACCGGGGATCGAACCCAGGACCTTCTTGCTGTGAGGCGTCAGTTCTAATCACTGAGCTGCCATTCTTCCTATAATATTCAGTAATGCTTTATTAAACAAAGTTTGAACATTATTTACTCAAGTAACTGCGTCCCACTCACATTACAAGCCTAAATGCCTAAGAGGTGTCTGGTAATAACGTTATAAATGATACAAGAGCAGAAGCCAGGATCTCATGTCTGACAAGCATTTTGACATTTTCAAACAGGTGGTGTTGCCTTATTATAATAATCCTCCTGACCTTTGTTTCATTGAATGTTGTTGTTGTTTTTTCTTTCACATTTGTTTCAGTCACTGTTGTTCTGTCAGTCAGGTTCTCCTTAATCAAACCTGACACCTAAATGCAGCATCGGAAAAGACTCAACAGGAATCCTGAACAGGAACTTTAGTCTCTGAGCTTGATTTTCTGAATTACTAAAATCATTTTTTGAAGGTTGTATTAATCCACCTCTGCAACATACAACACCACTGACTTTTGGCCCAAAGGTTCATATAGTCAAGGTGGCACACAAGCAAAAAAAAAAAAAAGGACAGAAAGTCACGGTGAGACAAGGACAAGATGTTCTTCTAAATTTAATTTACCTTTCTGGGTTTTTTTCCCATCATGCATGACCAAATCTTGAATCCCTCAACAAATTACCTGTCTCCTGACATCTCCTGTACCACCCTTCCTGCACTCTGCACCCCAAACCCACCTTTTATTAATCTGTTTTTTTTTCTTATTACCAGTGGAAATTGAAAGGCTAGCTTGCTTGCAACTGCTGCCCATTGCTCTATTTTCCTCCTGCTTTTTATAATAAGGTCAGGGATGGTGAACTGGGAGACACTGGAGGATAGAAAGACAGTGGAACTGTTGCATAGATAAAAAGATGTAAGATAAAAAGGAGGGGATTTGAAGAGGTTGGTATTTTAAATAAAAAATAAATATTTATTGAGATAAACATATTTTTCAAATCTGTAAATATGAAGAAAAAAAATCTATATTTTACGACTGAGCAAATAATTTAAAGTTGATATCAGAATGAAACATAAACAGTCGTTCTGCTTTAGTCAGATCAATAGAACCCTGAGCTTTACTTTTACAAGCCATTTATTAATGAAAATTCTTATAACAAAGGGAATTATGTCAATTTTGTTGTTGTTTTAAGGGTCATATGTGAGCCATCATATCGAAACAAGGATAAAGTCTAAAGGTGAGATGTAAAGATAGATAGTGTTTTGTTTAAAACGTTGGCAAAAATTGCATTTTGGCAAAATATAATAAATAACTGCTTTACTAATGTATCATTTGGATGAACTGCTTATGTCTAAAATACAATCCTAAAAAAATTAAAGCACTTTTTTGAGCAGTAGCAACAACAAAAAAAAAAATGATTTTGGGAAAAAACGCTTTAAAAATTTGAGATTTTCCCTGCGAGCTAGAAAAGTTTTTATTTCTTTCTAGCTGTGAAATCTCAATATTTAAATACTATTTGAGGTTTCCTCTTTAAAACTTTTTTCATTAAAATCACATAAAATTAGGATACAGACTAAATATTAATGTAACATCGTAAACAAAAAAAAAAAAAAAACTAAGTCATATCTCTGGTTCTGCTCATGATATTAGAATGATCCAGGTAGCAAAATGTAGCTTTTGACCTAATTCTCATTTCATTATGGTGGGTGACACATGCATAAATAAACCACTTGGTAATGATTTTATCTGTAGGTTTTATGATTATTTCATGGGGCAGTAGTAAAATTTCTTTGCTGACTTTGCACCCTTACCCTCAAACGTCTACAGGATACACACATACATATATCATTAACACCTGAAGCTTTAATGACGCAATTTATAGCATTTTATGCTCAGTTAAGTATCTGCAAACACAGTGAATTAGAAGCTACTCCTACCATTATCATTAGCAGCAGAACACATATATTTATTTAAAAAAGTTTTTAGTTGGAGTTTCAGAGGTGAGTTTTACCATTTCTTGTCTCACATAGTGTTGGGGGTTCCCACCACCCTGCCCTGAATACAATCAGCTTTTAAAAAGAGTCTGCAGTGTTGTTCAGTCCAGTTTCTTTTACCTTTGTGGCCAGCAGCCTGGTCAGGTAGATCTCAGAGACCATCTTGCTCCCTCGGTCCCCCTCTCTCTGGTCTGAGTGGTCGTGGTTTTTTACCAGATGCCACAGTTTGGTTCCACTTTCCAGGTCAGGTGTGATCATAGGTGTCCGTGACCGTAGGCTATCCGGACTACTGGCTGTCCTCAGCATACTCTCTAATTATAGACACAGAAGATGGAATGACTTTAAAAAAATCTCTCTTGGAATCATGTTATCCTGCAAGAAAAAAAAAAAAAACTTCCAAGTGCTTGTTTTCACCGACTCTCAACTGCCAGAAACACTGAATTTCTTAAATAATTCTCACCCTCTCGTTTGCTCTATCATCTGTGTCTGTTTTATTATTTATGGTGAAAGTGTCAATGCTGATTAGAGCGAAGCAGGGCGATATCTGCAACGGCTTCTTTTAGGTTAGCAGGAGGAGAGGGAACTGGGGAGGTGAGGTGCACAGAGGAACATGATTATCTGCTCAGAGGTTGTTGCTTCTGGGGTAGAAAGGATTGAACAGAAGTGGTAGAGAAACAAAAAAAGAAGAGAGATTCTTATGCATGCTGCATTTCGTCTGTGTTTTGCGATAGAAGTGTGCCTGATAGAAAAATGAGAAAATGCGAAAGAAAAGACAAGAAAAGGGGCTGTGAGCTAAATGGACACAGAAACAAAAATGTCAGGGGGAAAAGGGTGCAACGGAGAGTAATAGAAGAATATAAGGTAGAGGAGTAAAAAAAGACAGAGTGAGCTGGTTGTATTGTGGTATCAAGTGATGTTCTGAGCAGCTTTGATTCCAAACTTATTGTGAATATCAGCATTTCTGCCAATGTAAATGTAAAAATTCAGCATCCAATACACAACCAGAAGGTAGTGTAGTACAAAAACGTAGAAGAAAAATTTTGACTTTATTTAATTAGCTGTAAAATTAAGACTATGTCCAAACAATCATTATACTTTTCCAAAACAATATTTTGTCATTTCTAATAATATGCTCATAAACACGGCACTGTTTCAAGAAAAGTTTTCATCCAAATGAAAACACTGAAAACACAGGATGATGATGTAAAAGCTGTGCCAGGCCTACATGTGGCACTCTAACACTGCCACAAAAGTATACCAAAAACAGCAAATAAGCTGGCATAGGAAAACTTAAACTGTAAACACAACAAGAATAAAAAAGGAAGAATATATAAGCAAAAACTTAAGCATTTTTGTTGACTGACAAAGTGGAAGGTCTACTTTTTGTCACAGTGAACGTCTAGACCACAAAGGTGCTTTGAAGTGCACGTGACATCCAATTTTTGTAATAAATATGAATGCACTTTTGGAAAGATAATCCTGATAAAATATTGCAAGATAAATTTCATGACGCTGAGATAAAACGTTGTTGAGATATTTACATGTTTTGTCACAGGAAGTGATGTCAAAGGGGAATGGGAACAGATCATTGCTACAATGTTTAACAACAAAGACTGCAGAGAAGAACCTGATGTTTCTTTTGAATATTTTAAGTCACTATTAGAGAGATGAAGAAGAGTCAGAGTTTAAATTATATTGTTTCAATAAACAAAGACCAGAGTTTTCTTTCTTAAAGAGTTCCTCTTATGTCACTTCCTGTTTCACTTTGATTGAGTCAAGTTCAAAGAAAAAAATGCCACTTATGTGACAAAATGGTTAAAATAATAAGTATTATGTCAAGTTTCTTAAATAAAAAGATGTTTTTTTTTTTACTTTTTGTATCTGAAGGATATACACGTCTCAGGCGCTTTAAGGATATCACAGCTTTCCTCATGATATTGTTTTGCGGTGTTTTAGGATTGTTTTGTTTGAGCAAAATGTCGGGCTTTTTGAAAAGAAAAAACATCTAATTTCATAAACTCTATTCTCCTAAAACTAAATGCCGCTCACCACTACAGTTTCTTTAGTGCAGGTGTTCTGCGATGCACTGCTTTCAGGCATCTTTATTCCTGCTAATAAAATCTAAACAACCTGAAAAATCTCTTAGTTGGGAGACAGATTCTCTCTGCTGCTCCCGGTGTGCAGCAGATCAGTAGCGATGATAGCGTCGGTAGATGTGTGAGGGTTAATACCCACTCAGTAAGAGTGCAGCGTTTCTTTGTTTTTGTTTACGCAAGGTAATTTACTCTGTAAATAATTTGATTCTCCACTGAAGTGTACGCATATTGGAACTCTATCTTTGTGACTTCTAGGTGTCCTTTCTCTTTTTCACTCTGTCAGCCAGAGATCGAGGTGTCTGCTTTAATGCCCGTCATTTATGGACTGCTTTGGAAATAGCCGTGGAATAGCCTTGGCCTGAGTTGATGACATTGGATATAAAGGATTGCTGTTCACTGAGTGGGGGGTAAAAATGGAGCCCAATCACGGCCCTGACAAACAAAACGTGAATGAATGAGAGTTCAAAGGTGTAGAGGGAATGTAGGCAGTTAAAGAAATGGGAATCATTGGCAGAATGATTTAAATAGGATCGAGTCACGTTGAGAATTGGAGTGGTACCGTATCTGCTGAGGCTCTTTGTGAACGTGGAGGAGTTGGAGATGTTATATGCAGAGTTCTGCTTTGGCACAAGGGCAATCACTGAGCCATCTGTTACCTGGACAACAAAAACACACACTCAGTCTGTGAATCTTTTTTTTTTACTAGTTTTTATATGCGAGTGTGTATCAAAGCTTGTTTTGTGTTTGTGTACCTGATAGTGAGCCAGTGTGTTGAGTCTTTTCCAGTCGTTGTCAATCTTAGTTGTGACGTCTTCGTCCTGCAGAATGATTCTGGCCATCCGACCCTGACGCCATTCTTTAAACAGAAGGAAAAGCAACTGAGATTGAAGAGTAAACAAAAAAAAATCTACATGTTGCTTTTAATCAATGACCTTTCTTTTTTTTTTTAGGTTTTATTGTTCTAAATGACAACCTTTAGTAGCTTTTTTGATGATTGCTGCACAGACTAAAAGAGCACATAATCACATGAATTTTTAATTTATTATGTTTACTGTTTTATTTTTCCTTTTCCTCTGCTACATGTCTTGGTCAGGACACTCCTATAAAAATATTCTGAATGTGTCTATTTTCTTAATTTTGGGAGATCTTCTGATACTTAGATAAGATTGTTGGAATGGATCGGCTTCTCATTTACCTCCATACGTTCTGAAAATCAGCCACTGTTCTCTGTGCTCTGCTGTAAACATTACCTAATGTCCAAGTAAAACAAGTTTGTATTGATTCAAAGGTATTGTTCAATCTTTTTTAGTAAAATATGATTGGGACATTGAAGGTGTATTGTGACCTTATAACACCTGCATTAGGGTGTATTCACACCAAGAAAGTCCTTTGGTCCACTTGTTTGGTCTGCATAAAAGGTTCGGACCAATGGGGGCAACTAACTTTGGTCTGTTTAAAGCAGACCAAATGTGTCAGGTGTGAATACACCCTTAGTTTTAAAAGAAAAAAATCAGTATTGGCCAATATCAGGATCGGCAGGTCAGACTTTTTAAAGACCTGTGATCGGCTAGAAAACTGCAACAAACTGCAATCGGTGCATCTCTACAAGAGTCACATTTTCTGGTAAAAATGAAAGTCTAAGCAAAATCAAGTCCAGCTTCTGAACCACATTACAATACCTCCATATGTCAATGACAATACTCTGTAAAGTTTATTAAATTCCTCCCAGCTGTTAAAGGATTTGCCATAAAAGGTGTACAGAGTTTAAAGGTGCTACTGAATAAGTGAAAGAAGCTAAACAGGCTGTCGGGCCACAGTGCACTGAGCTTTTATGGTTGTTAATAATGCAGCTGTGATATCGATGCACAGAGAGAACTGCAAATTTTACCAAGGTCCATATCCGAAGCCTTTGGTCGTTGTGAATACGGGCTTCCTTTATACACGGCATCAAGCAGCTTCTCTTTGACCTGAGTGATGGTGTCGCAGTTCAGACATTTGACTGTCACCTCGGAGGCATTTTCATTCTCAGGGTTTACACAGTGCAACGTCTGGGAGGAAAACAAAAGGGAAGGCAGACAAAAAGGAGTTAGGCATAAGCAATATAACAACGTGAAAGCAGCGAAGTAGTGAGATGCTGGAATCATTGTTTGGGTGCATTCGAATGTACCCGAGAGCATTTTCACACCTATACAGCAGCTATTGTAAACCCTGGTTACTTTGCGAGTGTGTTTAGGTACATAATAACCCAGCATTTGCACTTGGGTGCCGATCAAAACAACTAAAGTAGATTCTTCTGAGTGCCAGCATGTTTCCAATCCAAACCTCAAGTGCTTTGTTTGGAAATACAACATAGTTAACACTGGGCAGCAGATGAGTGCGTTCTGAGCCAGGTCACATCCCCACTCCAAACAAAACTAATGCTGAAGTGCTATATTTACCCACAAGTCACTGCTGCCCAGCAGTATCCCGGCTAATCAAGGAAACAGTCTTCCAGTCTTAAACAGCTGATTAGACTTTAGAATCTTCTTCAACATCAAATCTGACTAAAGCTTAAAAAAACAAATCGAGTGATTGAGAGCAAAGCGGAGCAAACGAGCCAGAAGACGCTGGAAGTTGACTGACCAGTGTTTTGTAGTCAATCTGTTGCCTGATGAGCTTGTCCTCGCTGAGAGAGTAGCGAGCTTCTCCTGTGATGGCGTCAATGGGTCCTTTCTCCATCTGTTGCTTGATGGCACAGTACAGCATGAACAGAGGCTCTCCAGCACACTCCTGGTGAGGGAGAAGGCAGACAAATATCAGAGTTATCAGCAGTTCAAGCAGAGTGAGATTTGCCTTTTCAATTCTTGAAATTGAAACAAGTTGAAAAAAAAAAGTTTATATGATGTTAGATTATGTTTAAACCCAGGTTTTGTCATTTTGTCTTACACTTTTTGTATTTACCCTGCATGATATGCTGTCATAGTCAAGCATACAAACTGGACAGGGTAAAAAAGTTCATAGAAAAACTTTCAACTATTGACCTAAATCATTTTAAAGAAGTCTGGTAGCTTGTACCCAAAGTAGACAAAAAGTAGGGAAGATTTTAAAGACCAGAGAATGGTGGAATGCCCCCTCCGGGTCGGGGGAGAGTCTCTGCCTCAAGTGGAGGAGTTTAAGTATCTGGGTGTCTTGTTCTTGAGTGATGGTAGGATGGAGCGGGAGATGGTTCCATAGATTGGGGCATCATCCTCAGTAATGAGGGCATTGTTTCGGTTAGTCGTGGTAAAGAAATAGCTGAGTCGAAAGGCAAAGCTCTTGATTTGCTGGTCTGTCTTCATTCCAACTCTCACCTGTGGTCATGAGACGTGGATCATGACCGAAAAAACCACCTCAACTGACTCCTTTCGATGCGAAGGAGCAGTGGCTCTACTCCAAGCACCTCCCAGATGACGGAGCTCCTCACCCTATCTCTAAGTCTGAGACCGGCTACCCTACAAAAGAAGCTCATTTCGGCCACTCGTATCCGGGATCTCGTTCTTGAGTGATGGTAGGATGGAGCGGGAAATGGGTTCATGTATTGGGGCCTCGTCCTCAGAAATGAGGGAGTTGCTTTGGTCAGTCGTGGTAAAGAAAGAGCTGAGTCGAAAGGCAAAGCTCTGGATTTACTGGTCTGTCTTCGTTACAACTCTAACCTGTGGTCATGAGGCATGGATCACGACCGAAAGAACGAGATCCTGGATACGAGTGGCCGAAATGAGCTTCCTTTGTAGGGTAGCCGGTCTCAGACTTAGAGATAGGGTGAGGAGCTCTGTCATCTGGGAGGTGCTCGGAGTAGAGCCACTGCTCCTTTCTCATCGAAAGAGTCAGTTGAGGTGGTTCATCTGATCAAAATGCCTCCTGGATGCCTCTCTTTAGAGGTGTTCCGGGCACGTCCCAATGGTAGGAGGCCCCAGGGAACACTCAAGACTCGCTGGAGGGATTATGTATCCTGTCTCGTCTGGGAACACCTTGGGATCCCCCAGGACGAGCTGGAAAGTGTTGCTGGTGAGAGGGATGTCTGGGTTTCTTTCCTGGACTTGTTGACTCCAGGACCCGACTACGGATAAGCGGTAAAGAAATGCTTATACTTTAGGATCACACGATTTGCATGAAGGGTCATTAAAAAATGTAACTGACTGCTTGGATGTTTGTTGTGTCTGCAGCAGCACATGTACAGTTGGACAGATGAACAAACTACAACCAGATTGTCTTTCTGCTCTGCCTCCTGACGACCAGACAAAACATTTACATCTTATTCTTCCCTTCTACTTGCTGACCCTAACTGATTTTGAGGAGATTCGGCAAATGAAAAGACTATTATACCACCCTTTAAAACTTTTTTTTAGAGTTGTTCTGTAAATCTGTTCGGACCTCACAGTTCAGCTCTTGTGAGCAGCCACAGATGTTAGACAGTAAGTACGTTTCCTCCTCCTTCCCCTTCAAAGACACATGCCAATCAATGGTGTCATTAATCATCACTTGGTCCCAAGGAAAAGACTCCCAGCTGAAGTAGTCGCAGTTTAGAAGGGAGAAAGAAGACACACGACGACCGGTACTCATCCTGACAAGTGTTTAATGACTGACCGTGCAGCGCTCGGGGAGATCCTTCAGACTGTGTTTGGAGATTCATGAGGTTCAGACGAGAACAAGAGAAAGTATTATTTTATCTGCCTCACCTTCAAGCACACTTAATAATGTGTTCCTTTTATGAAACATACACATTTCTTATTTGAAACTAATTTCTCTTTTTAATATCAACATTAATAATAATAATAATATCACTAATACTGCCATTACAACATTTGTTCTTCCCCTGTGCCTGTCACATTCACAATGGGTTGGAAAATTTATTTGATTTTGCACATGTCAAACATTAGGGTATATGATTTGAATTTGATTTCCTATGGAATAAAGAACTAAAATATAAATTATTATTTTTTTGTTCATAAAACGTTTTACTATAATAAAAAGCTGTATGTTGCACAGTAAAAAGCCACATAAAATAATTGCCACAATTTTTAGTAAAAAAAAAAAAACATAATAAATGCAAAGTGATATTAAATAATCATGTTTACCTTGAGGAACTTATACAAGAGGAAAGTAAACCAGTTGGTCAGCATCTTTTCAGCAACAGACTCCGTTCTAACATAAGAGAAGCGACAAAGACAATTAATACTACTAATAATAATAATAATTGTATTAAAGCCCCTTCACAATAAAGACATTAAACACAAATGATAAAATATAGCAACAACAAAAATGAATTTCCTAATTTCTTTAAAAGCAGTTTGAAGCTTTTTGACGTTTGAAACATGACTGAAAAGAGTGACATTTAAAGGATTTTATTGAATATTAAAAACTAGGTTTTACAACAAAGGAATATGATACATGGAAAAAAAAGTTTTATAAAATATGTTTTGTTGCCAGTTTTGGCCAGGAGACTTATGTAAATGAAACATTTATCTTAATGAGTGACCTAGTTACTCAGTAGGATATAAAGATTTAAATCTATTTTTTATGTGTGCTTTTAGATAGACAAAGTAACATTTTAGAATGTTTAACTGAATGTCTGTCATCAACTAAAAATAGATACTGATGTCCCAATGAAAAATAAAACTGTAAACCTTAATAGTTTGTGATGCCATTTAAAAAAAAAGTTTATTTGAACAACTTCTGAAACAATGTTTTACAGTGAATGGGTCCTAATCTTTTTTTTCCTCCTCCCACACCTCCCTCACCTCCTCAGCAGCAGTTTGGGGTGGTTTTTACTCTCCAGGTTTCTGTCAATCAAGTCGGACAGAAGTTGTTTCAGGACCCCCGTTGCGTACTCCATCTCCCCCTGCAGCGCTGTCATGATCAGAGATGCCACATTGCCTCGATCGCGCATTGAAAACGACCTGAAAATAGAAGAAACACACACAAACACGCACACGCATATGTAAATACGCTCTCCTAAATTTGTACTGAGTCTCATCTGGAGCTTTTCTTCTATAATACATGTGCACCATTAACCTCACAGGGATTCTATTAAATTTTAATTCTCATTTAATCTTAATTAAACTGTGCACAAACTCTGTTTTGCTACAAACCATTTGGCTAATTGCTTTACAGTGGAATTTAAGATGCTAAAAAGTTAATGATGACATGTTTTATAAATTTATTTTCAAATTTATGGCCAATAACTGTCATTTATTTTTGTTATACTGAACAGGAAAAAAAACTCAATTTGTATGTAAAACATAAAAAATGTAATAATGCCCAGTGTACTAAGGTTTTAAACATATTCTTGAATATTTACATATTAAAAACAAGCAGGAACACAAAAATACAACACTTAAATTAGATAAAAAAAATAAAGACCTCTGAGCCTCTAGTGTTCGTATGAACGTCAACAAGAAGTGCTTCTTGGTCAGCAGCTGGCCAAACAGTGTGAGTGCCTTCTCAACATTTGCTTGGACCTGAAGAAAAACATTGACAGATGGACAGTTACAGCGTCTAATGGCAGGACAATAAAAAACAACTTGTTTTTATTCTTTAACCAAGCTTGAGTACCTTCTTCTGCTTTTTATTTTTCTTAAATATGTAAAAAAAAAAGCTTATTTGTGCCATTACGTCTTATTTTTATGTTCATAGTTTGTGTATTTTACAAGTTAGAAGGTACAGCACATGTAATTTTTCCAAGTTGCAACATTAGAAACACAAATTGTCAGCAAACCATCCACTTTCGTGTGCAAGTTTGTAAACTATTGTAAGAAACGGATCATGATAACTGTAGGGCAGAGCTAAAAGTTCAGAGATGGCAACTGAAATGTTGAGGTTAGGCGTGTCATCTTCTGTTGCACCAAACCTCAACATTTCCTCCTTCACAACAACTGTTAGTCTTCTCTCTGGTCAAACCAATCCATGTTTAAGATATTTTGTCCAACAGAGCCCACATTCCTGTCCTTCATATGTTCAAAACGGTGTAAAATATCACAAGACAAAGGTGCATTCTTTAATGGAATAAAGAGACAAAAGCTCACAATGTTTCAATATTTTTTAAAACACCAAAGGTATGATTTTTATGACACCCCAGAGTTGCTGACACAATTTATTTTTTTGAGTTGTTGCCTTCTAACCTTCCACATCTTGTTTTTACCAATATTTTACCACAATTAATCAGTTACTGTGTTAATAAGTGGGTGTCTTTGAGCCGTCCTGAACAGTGTTCACCCAACACCTCAGCTAATAAAGGACAGACAGTTAAAAGTGTAAAAGCAGCAGTCAGGTGGAGCCTCAAAAACCAACGCCAGGCTAGCTGAACGTATCTCAGGGCTTCCTCCACACGGTGCAGCACTGCATGTGATGGTAGTGTGTCTTGCAATTTGGGATTCAAATCTGAAGAATTATTTTTAATTTCATGAAATGTGCTTTCATTTGTAATGTGATGTGTTTCATGTGTAATCACATTTTGAGATATAAAAAGTATGTGATATTTCTGTGATGCAATGTGTGCTTTATTAAAAAAAAATAAGCACAATGGGGGCTTTTGTCTTATTTTTCTTTAAGGGTGTGAGTATTGTCTTGTTCAAGTTAATTATAGTTAGTTATGTTAGTTATGTCAGGTACTCTTTCTGACCATCCCAGCCTTTCCTTGCCTCACCTCGGCTCAACTTAAAGCAGGGCTATTGAACTAAATTGCTCCGGGGGCCACAGTTACTGCAGGCCGACAGTTGAGGGGCCGAACATCCAGAAATTAAAGTTATTATGTGAATAAACCAAGTATTACAAAGATCTGTTACCTTTGAATTAGTTTATTTTGCTGTATTTAATCAT
>JAUBOC010000181.1:23819598-23829992 GCA_032275365.1 Anablepsoides cearensis | reverse complement strand
TTTATTAAAAAAAAAAAAAAAAAAAAAAAAAAAGGAAAAGGGGAGGAATGGAAATCTCCAAAAGAGAAGTACCTTGGAGCTGGCTGGTTCCGTTGAGAGCTATCATATTGAATTACACGGACGCGCTGTCAGTGGCTTTCTAGGTTTATTGACTGTAGCTAGCACGGAGTAAATGTCATAAAGATATAGTGAAATGACTGTGGAAGGACACTGGTGATAAGTTTAAAAGCAGCAGAGGGAGAAGTGGGAGCTGAGTGGGTGCACTATCGGGGAAGTTAAAAAAAAAAAAAAAAAAGCACCGAAACATATTCACACTGAGTGCTATGCTGCCTGGATGAGGTTTGACCTTCCTCTGTTTAGACGCTGGTGGGGCGGCTTTGTGATTTTCAGTCTGCTCCAGTCGTCATGAATCAGGGATTTCAGTCGGAAGCTTGCTGACAGCTCAACAACCAGGATGAGTTAAGCTGAACGGTGGCTGTTTTGACGCACTTTTAAACTTGTTTTCTTTTTTTGCTACTGTAGCGTGAATTCTGAAAAATACCAACAATCCCCCATACCACCACCAAAGAAAATCTCAAATTGAATGTATTCTTAACTTAATTATGATGAAAATAGAGAAACTTTTTTTAGCAGAAAATGCAGTTTCTGAAGTTACTTTTCTTGTTTTTTACTTTTCATTTAGATCTTACTCACAATGTTTGGCCCTAAACATTTACTGATGATTGGTCTTCATCCAGACTATTAAGAACAATGAAAAAAGCCTAAGAAGATCATAAATGAAAAAAGAGGAGACATGATATTCTGTTGCTTTGGGGTCTTATATTTTTTAGGAATACTCTATTTTGTAGGGGGAAAAAAACAATTATTCATGCACAGGTTAAGGGCGGCCATACCACCCTGAACACACAACATCTCAGCTGGTCTTTCAAGGTAAAAGAAGTTGCACCAACATTGGTCATTGGATGCCAAATCATAGGTTAATGGTAAATACTCTGCATGTATAAAAACAATAACCTAAATTTTGTAGAAGCTGAGATCATGTGTAAATATGTGTTGGTGCTGATTTACCTTCATTAAGTCAGGTCTGTGTCGGGTAAAGGACCAATCCTCCTGACTTTAGGCAATTAAGAGGTATTGGTGGTTAAAAAACAGACATTTTGAACTTTCTTGGCAGGAAAATCCTCAATTATGGCCAATGCAAAAATAAAACACTCTATCAGGAGTCCAAGTAAGCTCCATCAATGAGCAAGTGAGCACAAGCCAAGACCCCAGGACCAACATAGAGTACTGTAACAAAAAACTGGCTGTTTGAACCCAGAACTGTAAAACCTCTTTCTAAAGACAGAGTTTTTAGAAGAAGCGAGTCGCGGTGTAGGTGAGTGTTGGTTTGACTAAAGTTAAGTGTGGATTGAGAACTGCTGAATTGTTATGCTGAAGGCTGGTCACATTAGATTCTATTCTGTTAACTCTCATCAACATCATACCTGACTAAAATAGAAGGAAAAAAAAAAAGCGAGGGGGACAAAAGGCTTCTCCCATATAAAACCAGCAGCCTTCACAGCAGAGAAGTGCTGATGTCGGCGCTGCAGCTGAAGACAGTTTGCCTCAGTGGATAAAATGAAACATGACTTTGTAACCGCAGACACGTCTGAAACTTCACATTAGTCGTGTTGAAGAGAATATACAACAGCTTAATGGTAGTCCTTATCTACTGCAAATCTGCACTTTGAATTTTCTGAATAAATAAAGAAATAAATGTGTAGCATTTCTTGAAGGGATGCATATTGATCGCTGCACTTCATGCCAGAGGATTTAACTAAAACCCATAAGTTAAAGCCTTTATAGCCAAACCTTAAAAAAAAACATTAGATGCAATCTCATGCAATATTGTGATGTCTTACATGATTAGGAGTTGGGGTATGTGCTGAGAATTACTATCAGCTACTACCACACCAAATCTCAGCTCAATATCTGTGAAATGTATTGAGGTACATATTGGTATAGCCTATTTTGTCTTGACTACAGTTCAGTAGCTGGGGAAGCCATCCTGAGTCGAAACAATCAGAATCTATTGTTTTGCACATTATTTTGCTAACAGATTCTAGTTAATCAGTTGAAGATGTCAACCTACTGATTACTTTCTGAAAACTTTTTTAAAATATCGAAGTAGATACTGCATAGCTGTAGCACATATGACCCCCGCACGTACGCAAAGCACCAATGCACCAGAACTCAGAACTCACCAGAATGGATTTATTGTTTTGGATAGGGATCTGGAGGGGGTGGGGGCTCATTGGTGGGCCCAAAGGACAACCCTTCATCAGAGTTAAACAACAAAAAATAAAAAAATATATCTGAAGCTCCTAGGTTGAATAGTTTTTGAGTTATAAGCAATTTTGTATGTACAGACACCCACTTTTCAGGTGGAGCCCCCTCCTCAAATATGGGGTCCATTGTAAAAGCGTTGGCTGGACACACCTACATTTCTGCCAAATTTCACATTAATCAGTGCAGCTGTGTGCTACATTTGATCATAAAAAAACAAACTATACAAAACAATATGACCCCTGCTTCACGTGTGGGGGTCATAATTAGTGGTCCATAAGATATTTGGCTAAAAGTGGAGTCAAATGAACCTCACACACACAAACACAGGAAGACAAGAGCAGAACATTATGACTATACATTCGCCTTTAGCGGCAGCCAGTAACAGACGCCTGCTAGCTCCTGAGACAAAAGTCAACTTACCACCGGCGACAGATTATCTTAAAGCAAACTAAGATCAACATTAATGAGGTGGAATACATTTAAGAGAAGCTTTGGGATGCAAGAGCACTGAAGCATATCCTGTCAGAGGAAATTATTTAGAAAAATAAAAAATAAAAACATAAAAAGTCCACAATGTCAGGGGAAGATTATGAGCCAAACCTGTCAGAATAAATGTTTTTAGATTCATAAACATACATTCTTTAGTTATGGGCAAAATTTTCAGTTCTAAACCAACATCTTTGTAAATACATGCCGTGAAGTAAAAACTGACAGTTGATTTCACCAGAACATGTAGTCTGGGGCAGAATTCAAGGTTTTTTAAAGTAGAATTTATGTAAAAATGGGGTGGGGGGGGACTGAAATGTGTAACTCTGGTTAAGTTAGAGAACAAGCAGGACGAGTCGTGATCTGACCGTGACTTTGTGCTGTCCGGTGAGGTTGGGCCATTCACACAACAGCTGGCTCTCAGACAGGGTCAGGATGCAGGGAGTCTCTCCAATCAGCACCGTGTAGTTCAGGCGACTGTTACCTGGGGCCGCTGGGATCAGGTTACGACCCTAAACACACAGAGAGGCGGGGTGGGAGATATGAGAAGAGGCACTCAACTTATTTTAATGGGACATTTGTAAACACTGAACATATTTATGGTCTTTAAATGTTTCACTGAAATGAGTGAGAAATCACCAGCTGCTTTTTCTTTCATCTGTAATCCTCTTGTCTGGCCGACAACACTCTACATAATGAATAATCTGATACTAATTATTGACTTATTTATAATTGTTTATGAAATCCCTTCACAAAAAAGACCCATTAGTAAGAGAGCAAAGATGTCACACTTGTGTGCACAGTTAGCAAAGAGAGAACATGGATTAAAACAAAAAACTGAAATGTATTTTGAATAAACTCTCAATGTGGATTTCCTTGAGTCTTATTTGTCTGTTTAAAAAAATTTTTTTTACCTTACCATGTTCTTAACCTTTATGTAACCAAGAAGAGCCTTCAGAAGAACATCTATGTTTATGAGTAGATCTGATAAATATAGAGTACTATTACAAAGTTACAAGTTATTGTTTTTATTGTTATTATTATTAGCTTATTAGCGACAATTTCTATAAGATACTCAGAGTAAGGGGAAAAAAAGGTTTTAATATGTGACACATCATATTGAAATGAGGATTAAGTCAAATTTGGTCAAAATGACCTCACTACATTTTCAGATTCCTGCTTTAAAAGCTACATTTTGATACCTGGATCATTCTGATATCATCAGTTTATCCATAGATAAGCCCTAATTTGTCTTGTTGGTTACGATTACGCATTAATATTTGGTCTGAATCCTACTTTTATGTAAATATATTGAATATTTTTCATGTCATTATAAAGAAAAAATACTCAAATAGTATTTCTATATTAAGGTGTCCCAGTTAGAAAAAAACAAAAACATTGCTAACTCAGAAAAAAATTCAAAATGTTAAGGCGTTTTTCCTCAAAATCAAGTTTTTTTGAGCTACTGCTCAAAAAAAGGCTTCAAAACTTTTTTTTAGGATTACAGTTCATTCAAAATGATACATTGTTAAGGCATTCATTTATTATATTTTTACAAAATGCAATTTTTGCACACGTTTAAATCAACACCCTATATCTGCCCATTTCTCGACATTTCTCTTTTGGACTTAATCCTTGTTTCGATGTGATGGGTCACACATGTTAATGACTGCAAAGAGAAGCACTGATGAACTACATGACTATATCCTGAAATTTTTTTTTTTTTTGTATATATTTTGGTAAAGTATAAAATAACTCCCTAAAAACCAATATTTTTCATTTTTAGTTCTATTTTTAAAGAAAATGAACAGAATTCAAGTCTGATTTGACACGTTGGCAGTGATGGAACTGGGACTGTTAGTGATGAGAAAAAACTAGGAAAGAGGAGAAAAAAATAAAACAGAAATGCAATGAGGGGGGAAAATGATAAATAAAACAAAACATATTGGAAATGAAAAAAAAACATCAGGGGACAGATGAGAGTGTAGCGTAGAGAGGAACGGGGACTGGTCTGAGTAAAAAGAAATAAATAAAGGGGGTGAGCATGCAATCAGAGTTAGTGAGTTAGACAGAGAGAGAGAGTGGAGATAGCTGCCATGTCTCCCGCTGACTTAGCAGTGGGACGCAGAGACAGACTCCTTTTTCCAATCCCGTCGTCTCTGCAGGCTGCTGCCACCCAGCCCTGCTCTGCAGCCCTGTAAACATGCATCCCATTCCATCTCACAATCACACACAATCCCACGCCATCCCCCTACGCACACACAGGGTTCAAAACCACACATGCAGCGGAGGCTCTGCCGCACACAGAGTTGTTGCAGCACACAAACACTAGAGGCAAGAAGCATCGCGTGAAGAAACACTCTGACAAAACACACACAGGGATGCAGGAAGGGGCTCAAGAAACAACGGCATCGGACGACTCTAAAAACATTTGATTTTTCCTGACACCGACGTAAAAAAAAAGTAACCCAACACTAAAAGATGAGAAATTAATTGCATGCATGTGAGGAGCGCTGCCCTCCCGCATCCCCATCTCCCCCAAATTGCATTTTTTTTTTGTCCATCTCATCAGCGCTTCCACTGGGTAAGCAGTTCCACCAACAAGCCAAGCAGGAGATTTGGCAATTACTGTGACGCTTTTTGCAAATAAATTATCTTTGAAGAAATAAATTACGACGGTTACGCTGCTTTCAGTCTCTTCATGGAAATAAGCAGCGTAACTCCCTCTCTGATAACATAAAAGATAGTCAAGGGAATTCTTTATCTCTCTAAAAGATAAACGCACTGGATACTGGATTCAGTGGAAATGTATCACACAGATGTGACATTGATCTAAAATAAATTATATTTATATTGTCTCTTGATTACATTAAGTGTCTCTTTAAACTCAGCCAGGATTTTGTTTCCAGCCCACACACTCCCAGCAGTTAATAGACAGATTTGTGGGCATGAGAAATGTTGTTTCTCCAGTTATTTCTAAAGAATATTGGTCTGCCTACTTAATTAACATTGCAGTAGTTGTGTTGTATGTATGGATACAATATGTCTCCACATAAAATTCACGTTATTCTCTATTTAAACACCCTCTGCCCAAAGATTTCAGGTGAGAATAGAAAAAAAAATTACAATGATACCTCTACACAGCCCAGAAATTGCCAATTAATTTCACATACGTCCATTCACTGGTAATGAAAGTGAAAACCAATCTAATCCAAATCTCCTGGATTATAGAGCTGCATGCTTTCACCATGCCTTTCTGGCACCACCAATTAATTACACAAATTGAAAAGACTGTTATTTCAGAGGGCTGGAGGCTGCTGAAGAGAGCTGCTTTTATAGAAGTTGCTGAGAGTTACTGAAGGATAGAAACTGGCCTTGGTAGGTGTGGACATTTGCTTTTAGCTTTTATCTATGAATTAGTGAGAGATTTTTTTTCCTCCTAAGAGACCTTGTATACACACTCAAATATGTTTTTCTTTTTTGTGCGAAGAGGGCCAGTGATTGTGTTTATGCATGTCGGCTATGCAGTTATTATTACAGCGTAGGCTTGATATAACAGATACTTTTAAAAAGGAAAACAGTATTGGATAAAAAAACATTCATCTACCAAGACAAATGGACACATTTTATATCGCTGCACATTTTGATAAAAGTCAATATTAGGTGTTTTATGTCTATTTGGGATGGGTAAAATTGTATCATGTGCAATTAATCATCAGAAAAACGTTCAACAGTTATTATTTGGTACTTGGCGATTAATACGATTAATACGGTTAGTGCCGCTGACTGGACTGAGCGCACTTCTCTTCTCTTTCTTCCCCTAAACCAAATAATGGATCGCTTACTTCTCCATTAAAGTCCTCACTCTGTCTCAGACTGTTTTTCCCTCCTCCAACGCTGCCTTTAAGCTTCTCTCTCTGAAAAGGTTCTAACTCGGTCTATCTGTGTCCGCAGCTCCATCTCAATCAGCTGAAGCTCCTTGTTCAAATATCATCATTCCTTTGACTCAAACACACAAAAGCAAACTAAACTAAATGCTAAACACACTAAGCTACACCCTGACTATAAAATTTAAACACACTAAATATCATAAATGTTTCAAGTCTAATAGTTCACTCCTGTTTTTGCTGAGTCATTTTCTCTGCTGAACTTCATTCATCTTTTGCGCCTTTTTATGTTCTTCTTCCTGTAGATTTTTGGGTGCTTGTTAAATAATTGCAGGCCTCAGTCGACAAGGAGTTTGGGGATTTTATGTTTGTTCGGCGGGGTGGGGGGGTGAGACCAGCGGGTGGTTTGTGGTGGATTTTTTTTTCTATTAATCTGCCTGTTACGCCCTGTCTAGGAGCAACCAGGACGTAACAAAAGGTGGAAAAATTGATCAACCTCTGCATCATTCAACAAATAAAAAAACAAAATATGCAGTTTCCTTCATCATCAGGTAGCCAATCCTCTTTCAGCTTTTGGTCTCCAACCACCAATCACGGACGGCACCTGGAACTCATTTACATACATAATCACTGCAACACACACACACTCACTCAAAACAAAATACGACAGCAGTCGTAACACTGCCCATCTTTCACTGCCTTTTGCTGCAATGTGCTTCCAATATGACGAAAAAAAAAAAAGGCTGGAACATATATATCATAACTCTGATTTTATTTGGCCTACCAACACTATTTATAAATTGATGTACAGATTGAAGTCCTTTGACAAAATTAAGAAAGTATGAGAGAGTGCATCATTCCCACTAGTGCAATTGAAATCAGTCATGTGACTGGTACATGTGTCCAGGGACTCTAATGGATTAATAGTCATTGGCTAAACATTACAATTAATCATGATATCTTTTTTTATCTTTTGCCAATATCGCCCAACTCCAGTAAATGTTAATATCAACTTCTAATGTTGAGTTCAGCTGCAAAATCTTCCCGGTTTTATGTTGTTTGCAACTTTAAACAATATAATTAATGACACTTCAGGTTGTAGCAATTAGGTATTGTACAAGTTTGCTTGTGAAGCATAATCTTCATTTGCACTGATAAAAGCAAAACGCAGATTAGGGTTGGATGCTACTGGCAAAAAAAATGAATCACGGTTAATTGTGTTTTTTAGACGATAACAATAAATACGAGGATTAATCCCCTGGAGTCTCTGGATGCCCTCATATCCTAGTCACATGACCAACTTAAATCACTCTAGGAAAGATTTGCTCTCTATAAAAATCTGTTTCAAACTTTGTCAAAAGTACAGACTTCAGGCTATGAATCCATTTTTTTTATTGTGTTGATAGGACAAGTAAAGCCAAAGTTATGATAAAAATAATTACAGAACTTTTTATTAAAATGTTTGTTATATTTGAAGTAGAGAGGAGCACCGAGTGAACTGTCAGTCTGCCTGGCAGCATTATTCATCAAGTGCCAAAAAATAATCGATTAAAATTTTGCTGACGATTATCTGCAAACGATATGATTTTTCCCAACCCTAAAGCAGATAAAAAAAGGTCTGGAAAAAAAAAAAAACTTTTTGTGCCTTTCTGACCTTCAGTATTAGTGGGGACGTGGGTTTCAGCTCCAGTACACCAGATGCGCTCAGTGGTTCAAACACAGGGTCTGGGTAGTAGCTGAACGTCTCATTGACCACCACCAGGGCGTTCACGTTGTCCATGTAGAACCCAATTTCGTCTGGGCCGGTGCCCGTCTCAGAAAACGCCAGCTCCGAGTCGGCCACTGACGGAGCGAGGCAGACCATCACAGAGTTGTTGTACACTGTACAGTTCTGGAAGCAATAAAAAAGGAAATGGGAGGTAATAAACTTTGCTTTTATGCAGCGTGGGGGAAAATCTATTGTCTTCAAAAGAAATTCCTTCGAAAATCCCATCAGCTGGGCTTTGAAATAAACTGAAATAATTTGATTTCTAAATACTCAGCTTTCATGAATCTAAAACGGTCACATATTGAATAAACCTGCATTGCTGCCTTTTCAGAAATACAGTCTATAATTTTCTTTTCAAATGGATCTGCTGGGTATAATAACAATGCTTTCTGTAAGTCAATGCCCTGTGAAACTACAATGCTGTTAGGACTATTGGAAATGTAAATTGGTTGCAAATTTATGATCAACTGTTAATACCGGGCAATGTGCTCCGCTCCTGTGCTTGTACCTGAGAGTATTTAGATCAGTGCTTTAGAGAATACATGAATACAAGATGTCACGATCATGCTCGCCTCAATATATATAGCACTGCTTAGAGGACCACACTAATGTTTCTTGCATGATGTAGATAATTTACTACCAATATATTTAAACAGCTTCTACATTTGCATAGCATCAAGAAAATGTTCTATTAATCTCGATTAAGATTACAATGTCAAATAAATCCACACAATCTCACTTTTATGTCACAGTCTTATAATAAAAACACATAAAAACTTTGTCCGCTTTGATAGTTTAAGTCTTTGCTGGTTGATTATTATATTTTTACCAGAATACAGCAGGAAGATGCGAGAAATGTTACTGTGATTTGTCGTAAATTAGTGTCAACATTCAGAAGCATCAGCACGGCCCTTTAAGTACAAAGCGGCACTTTAATGAAAGCCTGTGTGGGATGCATTGTGTAGGTTGTCTGACTCAGTAAATGACATCTTTATCTGCAGGTTGAAGTGCTTTAGCGTTGTTTAAAGTTCACTTCTCAACCCTGACAACCAGCTTTTCGGCGGTTAGCGACAACCAACAAAGTTCTTGTCGAGTTGATCAAAAGCCTATCTTTAGATGTTCCTCGTCTCATTCACACACGCGGCCTCTCAAACTAGTCTTTCTGTTACACAAACACTGGTGTGACGCAGTGACATTTGAAAAGCTTTATGGCCCGAGGAAGTGTTGGATGTCAGAAGACGTAAAAAAGGAAAGCCATCAACAGAGCGTGACATTGAAGGGGTTGTTTATGGAGGTGCTCCAGTTTATAAAAAGGGAATCTTTCTAAATGTTTCCCTTTAGTTTCTATATGTGTCAATCTAAATGTACATACCGCATAGTTGGGGGGAATTACTCATTTATATTGATGCATAAAGAGTCTGTATTTAAATAGGCCCCTGCTTGGTAATGTACTAGTTTATAATGAGAGAATATGTCTACAAAGACTCACATGAAAAGACTCTGCCTGCCCATACTTGGCCCTGATCTTTGGTTCTTTAATGGTTGCGAGGTTGGTCCCACTCACGGTCAGAGGTGTCCCACCACTGTGGAGAAGAAAAGAATAAAAATGCGTAAAACAAAACATTAGCAGAATCATAAAAATCTTTGGTACAAGGGCTCAGTTTTGGACTTTAATTGTGTACAGAATCAGATCATATTGGAACATGTTTTCATTTTGTCACAAAAACTAAAGATGATCCAGTTGTATATTGTTGGTATTATTGAGTGTTTATCTTTTGTTGCTCAGGTTTGTTCATCTTTTTCCCATACATCTGATGCAAAGATGTGCACAGCTATTTCTGTATCACAAGCTGCGTTTCCATTGAGCATGAAAATGCGCAAATTAGAATTTCGAAAATAAATTTGCTCAATGGAAACACGTCAAT
>JAUBOC010000181.1:23758657-23773057 GCA_032275365.1 Anablepsoides cearensis | reverse complement strand
ACACACACACACACACACACACACACACACACACACACACACACACACACACACACACACACACACACAAGAAGAAGACCTGATAGAAAGACTGAATGTCCCAGAAGGAAGGAAGAAGCATGTTCTGTTCTGCTGTGTCTACATTTAAGACAAAAATATAGTTGTATACCCTTAGAGAATTAATCTAACATGAAGTAACAATCACACACACACACACAGACACAGACACACACACACAGGTTTGTTTTTATATGAGGCTGTGAAGATTCACAGTTGTTGGGTGTGTTATCTGGGTGGTTAGGCTCTGAAATACATTTGTGCTTGTTTGCCAACCAATCTTCGAACTACAAAATTATCACAAAATGTGAATGTGAACAATGTAATGTAATATAAATTAAGAATGAAGACTCGTGATGCTTATTTACAAAAATACAGTAAAAATACCCAATAGCTGCGTTTCCATTATAAAATTTTGTCGATATTTTGTTAATGTCGAAAAAAATGCAGTTTCACAATTGCTGTGTTTCCATTAAGAAAGAAATGCTATTGAAATCAAGCATGAATATGCTTGTTCTCGCAATATTCACGTAGTGGATGTAAACAATCTAGCATGTTGCTACCATGACACTAGTGATCAGAGGAGATGTGGGCGTCTTATCGAGGCTTTTGAGTGACAAGCCCCTTATACTTGGGAGCGGATACGTATGTGACGTTTTTGGGAAATTGTAGTCGGTGAGTTTACTACTTTATTTTACAACTTCTGCGATTTTACTACTACTTCCTGTTGTCTCTTTCTCTTCACGTCTTTTTGCCAGTAGAAACAGCCGGATCTTGATCACGTGACTCCCGTGATGCGAAAAAAGTGTTTCCATTGCAGTTTTGCAAATTACACCAATTTCGATACGGCTGAAAAACCAACTTATCCTAGCGCAAAAACATTTTGTCGAAAAACTGAAGTTTTTTCGAAATTGACGTGTTTACATTGAGCAAATTTATTTTCAAAATTCTAATTTGCACATTTTCATGGTCAATGGAAACACAGCCATTAAGAGCATGACAACACATAAGTCATTAAGAGGCTAAAACTGCTGAGCCTGTGCTGCTGATAAATAATCAGTTTTATCAAGCATAAAAAGGTATTGCATCTTCTGAGACTAAACTACACTGAACTCATCACGTCTCCATTAGAAAGGCAGTGCCCTGTGCGTTATCTCTGATGGACATATGTGATTGTGTATCTATTGGGATGCTATCAAGTTTGGATGGTCAAAGAGAGGGATGTAGATGATAAGCATCAGCCAGCAGATCAATAGCAGCCTCTAAAAAACCCTGTTTGTGTGTGTGTGTGTGTGTGTGTGTGTGTGTGTATAGCACCGAGGGTAGCAAAGTGGATGCATGACGGACAATAAGAAGTTACAAAGAACTTTGTTCATTAAGAACGGTTCTTTGCTCTTTGCCCGCAGGATCAAAATCTGATGAACTTTGATTTATGCTAATAGTGGAAAATGACAAAGTTAGAGATCCTTCTCACATGGGAGCCTTTCCAAAACGGGCTCATAACCCATTTTAAATCATGACCTAGTAAAAAAAAATAAAAAAATAAAAATCAGAAACTTCTGTGACCCACCTAAAAATCAGCTAACCTTTCAAGGTCAACAGAAAACACCACTGACAAACTTTTATAACCAAATGAAAAAAAAGTTTATATGTACCGTCCCTTTAGTTTAGCATTGAATCTTTTTTTTTTACTTAAAATATACCAAATTAAACAGTTTTACATACACTACAGTATTGTAGAATAGTATAACTTTTGAAAGTAGTTGCTCGTTAGCAAAGCGTGTTTCAACTTGTATTCTAAATTTGTGACTCATCCTCTGTGCTTCATTTCAACAAGTTAACTTTTCATCTATGTTGTTCAAATGTACCGAGTTCCCAGTCGTAGTCTCAGGTGGAAAGAGGGCAGGCACTTGATTGCAGCAGACTGAGAACTCTTCTGTTCAATAAAAGGCACTTTGAACTGTGTTGGAAGCCTTTTGGAGTGTCCACCCACTCCTTGCAGCCCTTTACTGTAGGGAATAGGAAGCAAGATGGTTGAAGCTGTAAAAAAAAATTTATATATATATTTAAAAAATAAAAGACTTCATACAATTATGTTCAGTAGTGCAGAGTTATTCATAAAAGCCCAACTTCATTATGAGTCTTATTCAGGATTTTTTAAATATATATTTTATTTTTTTTTAAACTTGCTGAATTGATTAGCGAGAGCAAGTTATTACCATTTAATATTATCCTTTTGAAAGCACAACTATTGCAACTGAGGAGGTAGATGGTTTGAATGCCACACGCCTAATGGAGCTACATGTACACAATTAGTTGACTGAATAATTTGTAACAAAAAAACCTGGCAAGATTTCTCTGAACTAAACAAATTTTTGTATTATTCTATCAAACCAGGTATCTGGAGCATTAAACCTCAATCAGCGCAAAAACATCTAAATGTGCCACTGCTGGCTGAACATAAACCACAATTTGTCATAAAAAAACCTATGTTGAGAATTTACATTTTCTTCTATAATAAAATATTTCACTCTATGAACGTATTTCTAGTATTTTAAGATTTATCTGACTGCACCACTGTTTAGCTGAAGGTCAGTTTTAAGGATAAATCTGCCTTACACAGATTTGAAGACCGTCCATCCATCCATATTCTTCCTCTTATCCGAGGGTCGGGTCATGGGGGCGGTAGCCAAAGCAGAGTGACCCAGACCTCCCTCTCCCTGGTCACTTGGGCCAGCTCCTCTGGAGGAATCCCAAAGTGTTCGAAGGCAAGCTGAGAAACATAGTCCTTCCAGTGTGTCCTGGGTCTTCCTCTGGGAGGCGTCCTAAGGAGATGCCCGAACCACCTCAACTGGCTCCTCTCAACGTGGAAGAGCAGCGGCTCTACTCTGAGTCCCTCCTGGATGACCAAGATTCTCACCCTATCATGTTTTGGCTCAGCTCTTGCTTCACCAGGACAGACCGGTACAGCGCCCGCATCATTGCAGATGCAGCAACAATCCATCTGTCAATCTTCCGCTACATTCTTCCCTCATTCGTGAACAAGACCCAAAGATACTTAAACTCCTGCACTTGGGGCAGGACCTCTTCCCCGACCTGAAAGAGGCACCCTACCCTTTTCCAGCTCAAGACTATGGTCTCACTTTTGGAGGCACTGATCCTCATCCCGGCCGCTTCACACTTGGCTGCGAACCGCTCCAGTGAGAGCTGGAGATCAGGATCTGATGAAGCCAATAGGACCACATCATCTGCAAAAAGCAGACATGTAATTCTGTCACCAAAAGGGATCCCCTCAACACCATGGCTGCACCTAGAAATTCTGTCCATAAAAGTTATGAACAGAATCAGTGACAAAGGGCAACCTTGGCCATGTCCAACTCTCACCGAAAACGAGTACAATTTACTACCAGCAATGCGGACCAAGTTCTGATACTGGTTATACAGGGACCTAACAGCCCGTATTAACGGGCCTGGTACCACATACTCCTGGAGTATCCCCCACAGGACTCCTTAAGGGACACTCAGTTGAGGGAACTCAATCCTCCAGGAACCTGCTGAGGGTGTAGAGCTGGTCCAGTGTTCAATGACCAGAATGAAAACCACCTCGCTCTTCCTAAATCCAAGATTCAACTATCTGACAGACCCTCCTCTCCAGAACCCCAGAATAGATTTAAAGACCATCAAGTTCAAAATGTGACATCCTCAACAGTTTTATGAATGTAAATTTAACATGTCATAATATATAAAATCATTCACATGTACATCATTCTTGTATTAAAATGAAATGGTGGTCTTTTAAAAGCTATCTACTGTAGGGATGATGACGTTAGTTGTAAAACATTAGCTCAATGCAACGACGAGGGCATATTTTGGTGTCTTTAGGTAAAAAAAAAACATACAGAAGAAAGCCAACACTGTTGTTAAATGTTCTCCTTCACAACATTCTGCTGTTTCATGGTCATTTAATTTACCCAATGAAACATGTGGACACCATCACAACACGTTAAAAACAAATTTTCACAAGTGATTACTTGCCAACTTTGAACAACACTGGGGTAAGGTTAAGTTTAATAAGCTCGTGGCCTTGGGGAGAAGTTGAGGTCAATAAACTTAATAAAGGTTTCCTGAAGGTCTACCTGGCTAAGTTTACAATTTGGCCTGCCAAAAGTTACAATAAAAAAGTAGAAAAAAGGAAGGAATGAAATAATTATGTATAAATACATTTTGATAACATTTTCAGTGACATTTAAATAATTGTGATTCATGCTCAGTAATCAAAATCAAATCCTTAACAATCCAGAGTAAACCTGATACATAATCTAAATGTTTTTTTTCAGTAGCCTAGCTTCAAGAAAAGATTAAATCCAAACAGTTAACATTAGATAATGATATGGAATTATTGAGTAGAAATTAAGGAGATATGAGTCATGGGTGGTGTCACGATGCTCACATAGCCGTTCATCTCATGAATGGTTAAACAGCAGCCTCCTCCTCTGCTTTCATCTACACGCACCATCCTTTTCTGCCTGGTAATGATGTTCCCTCCGACACAGAACTGTTCAATTCACTTTAACCAAACAATTCTTTCTACTTTTTTATGTGACTTTTTAAAACCCTCCCTCCGTAAGCCATTGTTTGAGTCTTTACAAAATTTCCCAACAGCCTACAGACTTAATCAATCCCATTTCACTACACTTGTTGACAAACTGGCCTTAAGCGTTTTCGATAAATGGGCTGCCCAGTCTGACATCTTTCCAGCATAATGAGACAATTAAAGTAAGCATTCTGAGACAACTTTAACTAAAAGCAAATCTTGTTCAAACCTTTGAACCTCATCACAAAGAGAGAACGGTAAATCACACAACGAGCCGTGTTCCCAATTTGTTTTCCTTTTTAAAAATTTTGCATTGCTGTTAAATGAACATCAAGCTTCAGGCATATTCTTCCTCAGACTTTATATGAGGTGCTATTAGTCAATTTAATCTCTAAGCAATAAAAAGCAAAGCTTTGTTTATGCATTTTCTTAATGAATGTGCTTGAAGGACAGGTATGTTCAGTTTAAAATATATATTTTCTGTAAACAATGTGCATAGTATAGTTTTATGGTCATATCAGAAATGCCTTTTTCTCCAACAACTAGGGCACTGCCACACTCTGGTTATGTAGATATCCCATCTTTGACTTCACATCTCAACTGTCTCTCTCCATTAAACATGGCAATGATCAGAGAGGCATCTGGAGATGCATCTTTAAGCTTTAATACACTCTGAATAATTAACATGTGCATGCGCACACATACACAAGGACAACCACAGACACACAGCTGAGCCTATCGGTGGCAAGCGTTTCCCCCAGCCAGAGACATCCAGAGGGAGAAGGGAAGCTTGATCTGTGCCAGTTCCAGCTTCAGAGCCTCCGAGCTGGGCCCACTCAGAGCCGTGTACCAACAGCCTGAGTTCCAGCCGTCTGAAACAATGAAGAGACAGCTGTAACTCTGACACCCATAGCTGAAAGACAAAAGGAGAGGGTGTCTGGCTCCTGCTAATTGACTTGTTGAGGGAATGAGGGAGCGGTTTAACAAGAAGAGAGAGCTCAGTGGACTAGAGATCAAATAGGGAGAGTAAGATGGCTGGTGAGATCCAAGGCTTTTATCTAGTATTATACAAATATGGTTTTCTTATTGTTAATCAAAGATCAACTGGAGCATTAAAGTCGACTAGCTAGCAAGGGTAGTAGGTCCAGATGACATGACCTCTGGAGGTGTTTGGCACAGTCATTTACCAGCCGCCGGACCCTGTGGTTTGAGTGGCATCCCATGAATAACAAAACAAATAGGGTCATGGAGACTTTAAGAGTTTGGCTAATGTCTTGGGCGCCTTCAGATATTAGTTAAAGGCATTTTGAAGCAGTTCAAGCTGTGTGTCTGAGCATAATATTCTGCCACCGAGGCCAAAATGCTGTTAGTGAGAATGCTTGGCTGACTGGGTGTGCTTGGACTGCCGCACTGTGAAACCGTTAAAGAAGGTTCAAATGCCAGAAATTTCCTTACAGAACATCATATGAAATAACCACTGTTATTAACTCCTCATGTCAGTGGTTTTAATGGCTGATCATCGTATGCATTCATGTGTGCTCCTGTCTGCTTCAGCAGTTTGGTGACTAGATAGGAACATATGACCATCTGACCAGCTCAATCATCAAGCTGATGCATTTGCTAATTAGCAGCACAAGAGCCTTCGCTGATCTACGTATCTATATTCACCTTGTGTACATCTGGAGCTTAAAACAGCTTACTAATGATAATTAATGAGGCAATGCTACAACGCTGCAACTTAACACCTCAGTGCAGCAGCAATGTATCATGGGCCTACTGTCTTCCACGAAGAGTAAGGAGGTCAAGCTACTCAGAAAGAAAAAGAATAAAAGAAAAGTGTAAAAAACAGAGAATATGAAGGATGAAAGGGGGTGAATCTAAGAAAAGGGGAAAGGACAGAAGGAAAAAAAAAGAATGAGAAGTGATGAAATAAGAAAGCAACAGCAAGAGCAACGCAACAAACGACTAAGAGAAGGAAAGACAGATCGTACCCGAGGCCTGTCTTAGCGGGTGAGTTGCATTTTCACATTCTGAAAAGGTCAATGCCTCGGTGGTTAACTAAACTGTTTCAGAGCGGCTGATGCAGAACAAGCTCCGGCTCATAAGGAGCACTTCTTTTGACAGATGTGGATGACTTCACTCAGGCAGTGTTTTAATGAATACATCAAGCTGGGAGAAATATGCATCTCCATGCTACGATTTTAACCAACATGAATAAGTAGGTAGCAAAAGCAAACAATAAAAAGGAGGCTCTAAAATTAACAATTGATGGTGTAGGGGCTGAAATACTTCACAACTTCAAAAATGGTAACTTACAACTCGTTTGGACAAAAAAATACCATTATAGTAAAACAGGCAACAATGGTAACTAACCCATAAAGAATGATTTTAAGCTCTTTGGTTTATCGCAGTCCTGCAAAGTGGTTCATGACATAAATGGAAAAAAAAAAACTATCCAACTTTTATAAGTTATCACAGCAACAAAACTCTATTTTATTTATTTGTTTGTTTTATTTGGATACCAAACCTAGCATGTAAACGTGACCATTACAAGTCTTTTCTATGCATCACGAACAAGTTTTGTGAACAAAAGTACTTTTAAATTTTCAAATATGTTTACAGTTTTACTTAAGATTTCTTCATATTCAAAACGTATTCAAAATGTACTGAATGCAAAATCATACAAACAAGCACTCTCGGGTAATAATTAAGAATCGGCCTCACAGATCATCACTGATAATGGGGTTAATGCTGTTTATGCCGTACAAAAAATAAACAAACACACACAAATAAACAAAACTAAGTCTGGTCCCTTCAAAGCTCATACCAAGGGAGGTTGTTTGGCAGTCACTTTGTCTTTGCCGTCAATCATGTACTGCATTAAATCATTTGTGGGACATGAAATATGCTAAGTGGAAAGCTACAACATACAAAATGAATGAGCGCCTTAATTAACAAGCAGGCAGAATGCAATCAGTAACAGAATAAGCAGGGAGGCTTGTAGACAGAAATGAAAAATAAAGCAAACAAACCTTTTTTTTCTATTACATTTTTCACTGTTTTTTTTTTTTTAATATTCTCCGATATTTCCTATTTCCTTGAATCTAAATGAAGTTATCTGAACCCACCCCCAGGGCCAAGTCTTGGCCCAGTCGGCTTTACCAGCCCAATGCTGGGATTCGCTGGAGCGTGGCAAATTTGTTTGTCTCTGCGTTTGTTTGCGCTTGTGTTTGTTTCTCTCATTGTTTGTGTTTATATGCCTTTCCGTTGATGGCCTTCTCAAGTGTTTCTCCGACTCTGGCAATTTTCTGCCTGGTCGCCCCTAATGTGCTTCTCTGTTTATCTGCTGTCACAAAAGAGCTGATTTATATATATTTACAAATCCAGGAAGTGACAGTAGAGAATTATGCTTACCTTAAAAGGGCACCAAACAAAAAAAAACTAGTTATCTGTTTACACGCTCAAAGAAGGAAAAAAAAAAGTGATATTTTGTGGTTTACCAATGCCACATATTCACAGATGCTATGAATTTTATCAGATATGAAGTGAAGTCAGCCTCAAGAAATATGACAAATGCCTTTGGGAATATAACCAGTGTAGTGTGAATTCAATCACTTTGGCAACTGACTGCTAATGACACAGGGGGAAACTTTTTTCAGGCAGCAGTGATGGGCAATATTGCCTTCAGCAGGGGCTACGAACTGGCAAATTGGAACAAAATCGAGACTAGAGGAGATAAATGTGTGACAAAGCTACTGCTGTTGGCTAAGGCGAGCATATGCATGGCTCCAAAATAGTATCTATTCAATGATGGGAAAAAAAACATAAGGATACATCCAAACGCATGCATCTGAAGCCTGAAGCTGTCTCTTCAATGTCTGCTGTGTCAATAACAATAATCCATGGAAGAATGTGGCACAAGTACGACTGTCTGTGTGTCTATTAAAATTCAACAAACCCCTCCTGACATTCAAAGTGTCTTTGTAGCCATGGCAACGTCTGCATCCAAAGGATGTTTTTAAGGCAAAAAAAAAGACAATAAAAATAATAATAATAACCAGCGAGTTGATGCCTTTAAAACAAATTGACATATGTCAGGCCAATCTGTTCACAAACGAGCGCCCTTCATAACCTCATTTTTTGTTGTTTTATTGCTTCTTTCTACACTTTTAACCTCCTCTAAACCCAAGCCAATTTTTATTCATTTACAGTAACAATGCAGATATTTCACAGCTTTGGTTTGGTTTTACAGATACATTTTATAACATATAAATCTGCTAACCAGAAAAAAACTGAAAATGGGCGCACCAAGTTACATATTTGTATCCTGATTAAACTCCCCCATCAGCTCAGGTTAGGGATGCGCGGTACATGGGATAGAGGGTAGAAACAGTACGCAGTTGGCCTATGGTAGAAATTTACCCTCTACCGTCCTGTCATCAGTTACATCATCACATCTGTGTCAACATGGCTGTGAGTGCAGAGACAACTGAGCAGGAGGAGTTTGAAATATAATGAAGAAATATAGCTTTTTGAAATGCGTATAGAGAGAATAAATCCTCAAAATTTCCCTCTCTCCCTGTAGAAAAGTTACGTCGTGTCACGGGACGCGGGATCATTTCCTCCCTCCCTCCCGCTGCACGTCACACAGAGTGAAGCTTTAACAACCGTAGTTTTTTCATACCCAGGTTGAAAAACCTTGTTTTTTATGTATTGTTACATACAGAGATGATAAAAAAAAGATGTGGACATTTGTTCAGTCATAAATCCATCTTGCTAATGTAAAGTCAGCTTCTGCTCTGATGATGAAGATGAGAGCACAGCAGAGCAGCAGCCGATAAGTTCAGCAGGCAGAAGCTCCAAGTATGGCAGGCAGATATTACATTTATTTGGCTTCACCACACTTACATTCCAGTTATCTGAAACAGTTTTATGACTAGGACTATGTGCAGCTTAAGCCCCTTAAGGTCCTGCCACACTATAACATTTTAGGCAACTTATTGCCAACCAATTTTTTATGTCTAAATTACTAATTTTACTTGAAGTACTGGTTATAACATCCACTTTATTTTGATATTGTTAAAATTTGAGAAATGTTTTTGTTTGTAGTTAAAACCTTTTTTGCAATATATATATATATAACATTCTTTTGTATTTCTGTTATGTTCATTTGCACTACAGCAGAAATGCTGGTTGTGATTCTGATTACAGTTTTCTGCTAAATAAATGCTCTATAAATTACATTATCTTTGATTTCTATGACAAGTTTCTACCGCGATATATACCATTACCGTGAAAGGATTCAATTTATACTGTGATATGAATTTGAGGTCATACTACCCAGCCCTTGCTCAGGTTTTAGCTTTTTATAAAGAATAGACGAACCAACCAAAGGGGGGGCACAAACAAAAATCACAACAAAATCAGCAAGAGAACATACACGTTAGAGTGTTTACATGAAAAACGTACTTAATAATTAAGGACTACTGAAAAAAAAGTGACAAAAAAATTAGTGAGAGAAACACAAACTGGAGTTAAATTAAGCACCTTTCTTAGTTAAAAATATAGAAACAGTGGGTAAAGCTGATTCTTTACCTTGAAGGACACCTATAACTTTTGGTATTAAGCCATGGTGATAGAGAGATGGACACTGACAGAGGGTATGTAAAAACTAGTCAGCTCATGGGAGGATACGGGTTTTCATGCAAATATAACATTTGGATGCTTCCATTTGCATACTCATTCACTCCAACTTGTTTATAAGTGAATAAATCTAGTGCTCCTTAGAGTGCAACAGCTGCCGCTGGGCCACTCACAGCACCACTCATTCATCTACTCCCATACAAACAGCCTGTAATGCTGTACAGGACCCAGCTGCATCCTTGGAATACTATGCAGCCATACATATTTGCATGTGTATTTGTGCGTGCCATATATCCTCATGAATGTTTTCACGTGTTATTTTAGGTGACGATTTATGAACCCTTGTGTTTTTTTGTAGGGTATAAAAGGAAGATATGTTTACATAAAGCCACATATATCACCCTCATAAGGTTCTGCGCAGTAGCATAAACTTGAATCTGTTAGTAAAACCCTAATTTGCAGTCATCTGAGTTATCACTGTTTAATGTTTAAATGAGGAAAAAAAAGCCTCCTCAGTACCTATGTGCTCATCACTGTTTTCTTTTAAATTTGTGTGCAAGCTCAGCCCCTCACCTGCGACGTGTTGACTCGTCCCTCCTGGAAGGAGCAGTCGTTGGCATCCTGCGTGCACATGTGGCGATATTTGCACCAGTGGCAGGGGAAGTTGGCATTAACACAAGACAGGCACCTGGAAGCAAAGGAGAATAAGAGATAAAGGTTACTGGGTTACTTTTTTTAAAGCAAAAACAGACAAAACTGACTTTTTGTTAGATTAAAGGGATAGTGTAGTCATTCTTGAATGATGTTTTGTCAATGAGTCATTAATTGGCAGAAAGGTATGTGCCTTATTTTGTTAGTTTTTTTCAAGCTCACATAAATAGACTGTGAAAGAATACAACATTTGCTAATATTAAAGCACTGCATTGCGCTGTTTGTTTTGTTTGCTATTTTTCAACCAGACACCATCCGTGTTGTGCTCTGAGCACAGCCTGTGTATGAACCATTGAGGCTGAGGATGCAAATGTATTGTTTTACCCTATCAATGTGCTCAGTATGTCCAAAAGCATACTTGACATCTGGCAGACACAAACATAAAAATGCATAAAATGTGACAAAAGGGCCGTATTAGCTACATTTGTGCGTGTGTTTTGTGTTTTTCAAAATAAACTTTTACACTTCAAATTAGCACTGCCCAAGGTTAAATCCCACAGTCTACACAATTACAGTGCACAATAAAAAAATAAAGTGACAAAAAATAATAATTATGATATTAATACAACAGTAAACCCAGCTAGACTGACTTAAAAGTCTTTTAGACCATGCACAATAAGCTCAAGAGAACTTCTGTCAACAAAGTTAAGAGGGGTGCGGAAACAGATCAAAAGGAAAACCTTCAACTTGGGGGTGTAGATCACACTGCGACAGCATCAGCACAGTCACACACATCAAATGTTTATGACTAAATCTCTGGAAATCACGTTGGGATGACAAGTGTAACTATGGCCTTTTGCATTAAGATTTTATTTCAGCTGTCAGCAAGGCCAAGGCGGCTGCTGAAAACAGCTGAGAGGGAGAGCAGTCATAGTCAAAGCAGCACTCCTTCCTTCTTATTCTCCATGCTTGGAGGCTTAGAGAGAACTAAGCTGGCAGACCAAGATAAGCCTGGTTTTATATAACAATTTTTTTTGTCATTTTTATTCATTCAGAGTTGAGGAGGCAAAATGAATACATACACATTCAATCATGGATTACAGACAAAAACAAGGATATCACTGAGGCCAGAATGATGGAATAGAAGGAAACATTGTCCACAAATGCAATGGCTAGTTGCAATGTTTTACATTTGCTTAAAATAAGAAGTTTACAGACAGTAGCTCCTCTGTTTATAATAGAAAAGAGAGGAACAAAAAGTTGTGATCAAAGTTTTCTGTTCATTCCCTTTTTTTTATACACACTTTTTATTTTTAATGCTAGGATGAGTTAAATTCTGTTCTCATTTAATAGTCACATGAACAAAACATTTGTGATATTTGGACATTCAACACAATCACAAACAAAAAATGTATTAAAAATAGGGAAGTTCGATAATATCGGCCTACAGATATTATCGGTCCGATATTAGCATAAAATGTAAAAATCTCTACATATCGTTACCGGTTTTTCTTCTGATAACAAAAGCCTGATAAATTAACACCTGGATTTGACCAAAATGTGTTAATAAATGCTTGGGGTCCGGAGACGTTCACCGGTGTGCTATTGATGACATCATCAAACTGGATTATCTCAGGAAAAGCATGATCCAAACTTTTGTTTGAGACAAAATCTTAAAAATAAATTGTTATTTATTTTTTTATTTTTGTACAGACAGTGTTTACCCATGGAATTATTCCAGTGGGGAATCAAAAAACAGGCCTCATGTCCCTGACAGGAGATATGGAGGTCACTTTATATCAGTTTGTAATATCAGTTATTATTGGAATCAGAAAATAGCTGTTGAACAATATCGGCAAAAAGTCAATATCGAGCATCTCTTATTAAAAAAAAATACAAGACATTAGCTTTAAATGTACAACTGTATGTTTCCAGTTTTATTACTAACATTAATTAAGATGACTTCAAACCTTTAGGAGAACAATTTTCAATGCACGGTTAGACCAGTTCATAACAATAAAATTCTAAAAAAAAAAAAAATGTCTATTAGTTTGAAAACACTATGTATATTTATTGGTAAATGACAAACTTTTTCACAGTAGAGTTCAAGGAAATTTTAACATGTTCACTGTGTGATTGACAAGTGATCTCTGACAGGTTCAGTTTGAAAACTTGCCAGTAATGAGTCACAGTGGGGTTTTAAACCCAAGTCCTCCAAACTGGAGGACAATAGCTTTGCCAGCCTGCTGCCAGAAAGACGGTCCTCAAATTGAATTTCAGTCTAATCCTTGCACCGTCTCCAACTCTGTCCTTGGTTTATTCAGATTTTGGAGGGTTAACTCCTAAATTGCTTGCACTCGAGTAACGGACTGATGGCGGAGGCTTTACATAGTCAGAGATAAGCTAGTGAGACTAGACTGAACTGCAGGCTGAGGTTTATAATCAATGTCAGTGGATTTCCACAGGGAGAAAGGTGGGCCGAGGTTATGCTAACAGTCCAATGTTTGTTAGTCGAGCTCGTGAGTCAGTTCTTCCTCGCTATTAACCTCAGGGTTTATTGATTTCTTGTTGCAGGGATGCGTGCATGCACATTCACAGGCATGTTATGCGTGCTCACAGCGACAGAGGCACACACGCGCACAGGCTGAGACAAACGTACACACACAAGCTGTCACCCACATTGACAAGGAAGCATTCCTCCGGGTCACCTGGGCAGTGGAGACTTGTCTTACAGTAGAGATGTCAATGCCTGGACAACTGGCTCGGGGTAAGTGGCTGCGCTGCTGCAACGCAGTCAATAAAATCCCCTGCTATTTAGTGAGGCTTATAGCAAAAGAGCCGGGTCAAACGCCTTTTCATCTTCTCTGAGCTTTTGTTCTTGTGAGGCTTGATCGATGGAACAAAGCTGTTCATATGCGAGCAAAGACTCTGACACAATCGTATATGAGGGGAATGAGAAAATGCATCCTCAATGCATTCTGATCAGCACTGATAATGTTTCAAACCTAGACGCAATGTTTTCTTAATTAATAGGTTATCTTTATACCTGAAGCCTATCAAATCATGTGTTGGACTAAACACACACAAAAAAGACCAATGAAGCAACTAAAGGCACGAGGCATAACATTTTAATGATTTGACCAGTTTGAGACAGCCATGATCCATTTGTAATTCTAAATAAAACCTCTAACGAAACATATTTCACAAATCTGCTGGTCTCATGTGGTTAGTTCACAGTAGACTGGTTGTTCAGCATAAGCTACAAGGGAAAAAAAGAAAAAAATATACTTAAAGTGCCTGTGACATCAAATTTTTGTAATAATCATGAATGCCCTTTTTGGAAATATAACAATGATAATATATTTCAAAACAAATTTTACGTCGCTGAGATGAACGGTTGTTGAGATATTTGCATGTGGAGAAACAGGAAGTGATGTAAAAAGGGAATGTCTGCA
>JAUBOC010000181.1:23734101-23747793 GCA_032275365.1 Anablepsoides cearensis | reverse complement strand
AGTTCAGATATTCTCCTGTCTCTCTCCTGTACCATCAACTTCAGTGACTTTATCTCTTCCATTAGGCCTACCATTTTCTCTTGCTGTGAGGCTACCTTAGTTAGCTCTGCTGACATGAAGTTTAGTGATTTTCTGATTTCTTCCATGTTTTCAGTTCCAGCTGGTTCTCTTTCTTTACCTGATCCACGTCTTCCAGGCATGGTTTAATCGCCTGCTTCCAACTTCGTTTCACAGCCACCACCTCTCCTCTCCTCGCTTATGCACATCAAGGGCTGCCACTTCCAGCCTCGGTCCTCAGCGCTTGCCTCCACCTCCTCCCGCCGGTACACACAGCGGCCCCCGGCGCTTGCCTTCACCTCCTCCCGCCGGTACACACAGCGGCCCTCGGTCCTCAGCGCTTGCCTCCAATATCAACCTTCCTGCACCGCCTGGAACGGGTTGTTGGGCTCGATGAGTTTAATGGAGTGTGTGATCTTCTCGCTGTGCAGAATGTCGTTGCTCAGACTGAGGTCCGACACAGCCAGCTGGAACACCTCTTGTTGCGACAGGTATCAAAGGTTCCTATCATCATATCTATTCTACTTCTAAATGAAAACAAAATAGCTTGCAGTATGTCACCTGTAATTATAAATACAAAAGCTAAAATATATATATTTGGTCAGCGCTCAAAGTATGCACTGTAGATTAAATCCAGTTACAATCACATTTATGTGATCTTTACATTTAAATTTAAATTTCATTTTTCTTTCCAATCTAAACTTACAAAAAAAAGAATAAAAGATGTCCTACAGTCTTTTCCTCAGGATAGCATCTTGTGGTCACAACTTGCTTTCTGAGAGCCTTAAATAAACTAGAAAAAAGTTACAGCTTTATGATCTGAGCTGGGTTTGTTTCCAGCTGTTTACGTGAAGCTCACTATTTGCTAAAACCCTTTGTGCATGCAGTGTTCACATTTTCCAAACTACTTCTAAAAAACAAAATTGCATTTTAAAACAACAGGTGTAGTACCTTTCAAACAGAGATAATATAATTCAGCTAAAATCTTTCATGTTTTTACACTCAGTTTTAAATCAACTTCAACCAATTTTCTTTTCAAAATCCAAGTCTCACTGTTCCCTCACAGCCACATTAAGACTTCTCTCACTCACTGTCTGTCTCTCTGACAGTGTTACAAATCACACTCAGATCAGCCAATCACTCATCTCTCTGCTTTGACAGACCTTCTGTTTGTGTCTGTTTGTGTGTCAGTGGAGATCAAGACATGGCGTTTGGCAGGTGAATCATCCAAATATGCAGGCGTGAAGCTGAATTTAAAGATTTTTTTTTGTTCTTGCAGTATTTAAAAAAGTTAACCCACACACCCAAAAAAAAACATTAGAAATGCCCAACTGATTTCACTTTTAGAATTGTCTTTGTCACTTTACTTAGCTACAGTGTGCATATTAAGGTTTATTACACAAACACCCACAACATAGTTACAAGAATTGTTTTGTCTTTTTTACAGAAAACTGGTTTATCTTAAAAGGCCAGTATTATGTGTTTCTCAGGCATGTGGTTTAATTCTATACCTTAATAAAACAAATATGTCACCTTCAGTTATTATACAGTAATAATGCTGTTTATATGTATAAAACAAAAATAAATTGACTTTCTAAATGCCTTGAAATTGGCCTCCTGTCTCTTTAAGAACTGTGCGCCGCTTCCATCACGCCCATTTCTGCACATCATGACAACAATGCTTCATGCCATTTACAACCAGTCTTAGGAGTGTTGTATTTTGTTGTAATAATCACTAAAAATATCTCATTCGCATCCAAAAGCACATTTCCTGTAAGGCAATTTTTAGTCAATTTTTAGTATTACAAGCTCAGCAGACACGTGTTTGCTAGTTGTTGCTGCTGACAGCCTGCAGGAGTCGCGGGGGGATGTGTGCTCTGTGATGAGGAAGCTCAGCTTGGAGACACAGCCCAGAGGAGGAGCTGCACCTAAAAGGTGGTTCTAGGTAGTTTTTGCTCTTCTGAATAGCCACCACAAGACATTACAGGATTTCACTAACATGCATGAATGAGTCAAAACGACACCCTGGGCTTGTTTTTGACTAGGGGATGACTTTATAACATGGTATCATGCTTAAAATAGTTGATTTTACATGATGTTGCCCCTTTAAATATTCTAAGATGTATGCCAAATTTAAGTGTTAAACTTAAAGGCCCCGATGATGTGACAGACATCACAATAATTAATTTTGACAGTACCACTCTGCTTTAATGACAGTGACTTCAGGCAGAAAAAAAAACCCTCATAATTTCAACTTGCCTCTATATAAAGACACTAAAGACAAAACCCTCTGAAATGCACCTCAGCGGTTTACTGACAAGGGCACTTTCAGCGTCTATCCTCTCTCTGTTATTCTCCCAGTCACTGCTTGTCTTCACTAACATTTTTAGCAACTTGGACAAACATCAAAGAAACCGCGTTAAAAAGGAGCACACGGCCGTCTCTTCCTGCTGACCTCCAAGTGCAGTAAATGCTGACTGAATTTAATATGAACCCTCTCTGATGCAGTGCCAGGGGTAAGGTTTCTCCATGGCGCGGTACAGTACATTTCTGTACAATAGCTAAATCAATACACAGAGGTACATCATCGGACTATCATGGCGGCCTCCGAGCCTCCTCACGCGGACGAGGCTGTTCGCAGCCGTCAGGTCGCCTTACAAAGCTGTTTTACAAGCACAGAGGCTTGACCTTGCCCTTTGAGATCACTGCTGCGAATGCAGTCATGACGCTACAGCAAAGACATGAACAAAGACATGGTGCATAAATAAAGTAGAATAAAACTGGCAAAGACATCTTTTTCTTTGAATCGGTGGTAATGTATAAAGAAATATTCTTTATTGAACAATTACTGTTAAAGCAAAGTAAATGTGTTCGATTGTCTATTAGCAAAATATGAATTTTACTGATATGAAGCTAAAATTTGTTATGGCCATAGCAATCATATATTCCAAACATGAAAACCTGACATGCTGTAATTTAGACTGAAATTATGTTTAATGTTATTTGCATGGTTTGACCAAAACAGATTTTATTGTTTTTTTTACACAAGTTGACCTTCTTAAACTCTAGCACAAAAAGGTGGCAGGTAATAGGCAAACCTTTGAGGAATGTTTAATTATTACAGGAGCAAGAATAAAGAACTGATCTAATGGCAGCATGCTAAAGGGAAGACTTGTAATAACATGATAAGTAAGCCATTTGGTACAAAGGTACAGAGGAAATCAATAGATTATGAGATGTAATCCACTTAGTCACTTACTTTAAAGCAATTAGGTGATGTCATCTGCAGAGATGTGCAGAATAAAATAAATATTCCGCCCTTAGTGACGTCAACAACAAGAGAGCAGCGACAGGATGAAAAATCTATCTCACCACTCTCGTTCTTTTCTTTATTAGACTCGGAAAAATGTGAAGATGAAAGTAAGAAACAACCGCAATGATAAAACTGATTTAGTGCCATTGTTCATTTTTATGATCACAGAAAATAATGAGGTATCACTGAAGAGGGAGAAACAGATCAGAAGATGGAAGCATCCAAAGATGCATACAGTTAAAGAAACGCCAAAAAAACATGGTAAGGTGGAGGTATACGTATAGGAAAGACACAAAAGGAGGCGTGTATAAATCTATTGAGCGCTAATCGAAAACCCTCGGCTCGCAGTGAATCAGCTTAATGTTCCCCCACTCCATGCATGCAGGCTTATATGTAAGTCTATCCTGCCATGCTGATATGTGGTCTATATGCTGCTGTCCAATCTACCACATTTAATTACGTGCAAGTGAATATGGAAAAAGGTAAATTGCTCTGTCAAGCTAGGAAATTGGCTTTTTGATGTTTGAACTATCATCACTTGGCATTTCTATTATTCAATGACAAGAAAAGAACAGAGGGATGAAAGTGACAGGAGGAGAAGAAGAAAGACAAACAAAACAAAGGCAGACTTCACTTCCGAAACGCAAACCATCTCAGAGAATATGGCTACAGCATGGCTTACAGCCTGAATGATGGGAACAGTAGAAAACGTAGTGCGAGGGAAGATGCATCACCCGAGTCAACAAACATCAAACATTGCTGCTTGTAAAACAAGGTACCTAAAGTGTCGATGACGAAATATTGTCTGGGAAAAGTTAGTTTAACAATTGTACACTAAAATACTGTAGCATCAAAAACAGGTAGGTATGTAAAAGTGAGAACAAAACAACTTTAGGATCCAACATAAGGACCCTCATCATTATATAAATTACTGTTATTGCCAGACAAAAAAGTGACAAATAAAACACAAAAATGGCTATAACTTTAAGAATATTCTACTAATTCTGTGTTTAATTGGTGTGTGGTAATAGCAGAGAATTATCCCAAACACAAACTGAGTTTCAGAAGAATGCACAAGTAGTTTTGTTTAAAGGGAAGGTATAATGCAAGATTTTTTATTAAAATTTTTAGCTCTGTATTATTATGTCACTACTTCATTGAAAACATAAAAAAATGTTGACTCATTGCTGCAGAAATCCTGAATCTCCTGCGGTAGCCTTGTGGAGCTGCCTAAATGTTTGCAGGTACAAAGCACCGCCTGTTTACACAAAGCTCCACCCTGGAGCTCAGTCCCGCCCCCCCCGAGCACCCCCTCCCTCATTCCTACGGATGACATGGTTTTTCGAAAATGGATTTTTCTCCTACGAAAGGTTGTAAATGGTACGAAGCATTATTGTGAAGACACGCTGGAGTGGGAGTGTCAGAAACGGTAGGAGGTTCTTAAAGAGATAGAGGCCAAATTCATAGATAGGCTATGATGCAAAGTCAAATTTATATTGATGTGTACATCTTTTTAAGAGCAAATGAAGTAAACATAATTACTGGATTGTGGTATAGAATTGAATTATGCACCTGGAAAATACATAATACCCCCCTTTAAAACTTTGCGTTTAACCATTACAGTAAATTATGTTTGTTAGCTAAATACTGCATGCATTACTTCAAGGAATGCTGGGTTTTATTTACGTTTTAGTTGTATTTTTAATTCTTTTTATGGGTTATTAACACGCCACAGGGGTCTTTTTTTTACACTAAAGAACAATTTCGCACCCGCAGCAGTGAGCTTTAAAACTTATTTATCTTTGGCGAGTGAAGTCATCACTGCAGGAGGACTTATTCCTTAAACTTGCTCGCTCAAATAGTCAGACTTGCAGAGCCAGAGCAGGATTGCAAACACAAGGTTGGATGAGTTAAAGAAAATAACGGAGCGCATCATGCAAACCAATTATTTTTTCCCACCTTCTCAGCTCTGACCCATTCTCCATGTCTTCTTTACTGCTTCAGTCTCTCACTGAACTGTGAATCTGGTCATGACTGAAAATCTGAGGGTGAACGGCTATTATCTGCTGTCCAAAAAAAAAAGGTTGTCCCATCTCATCCTGTCTTAAAATAATTATTTCCGATCAGATCACGAGATAAGAAAAGAGAAATATGAAAATGCTCTCAGCATGATGCTTCTTTGTCCTGGTAAGGAGCTGCAGAGCTACGCTGGCTAAAGCAAACACAAGTCAGGCTTAGTAACGTTAGCAACATGGTTAGATTTCAGCTGAAATATTTGGAGATCAAAGCCGCTTTAACGCTTTTGAAATCATTTGCTTGCATATGTATCTCCAATCAGCATGTACTCTTCAGTGAGTGAACTCTTCCTACATGAATACATATCAGATAATCCTTTAAATTTAGACTTCACTTTAGATTCAATGACTATCCATCCACAAAGTCTGCGCCTCAGTTCTCCACCTGTCACATCACAAGTGATGCCACCCATTTATAGCAATTACACTCAACTTCCTTTCTGCGCTCATTTAGACACATGGAAGTCAATTAAGCCTAATTGCTGGTAAATTACACCGCACTGCCTACATACTGGGGAAGTCTCATTTAAGGATGTCATATCTAGGTAATTAACTGTTTTTAAATGCAAAATATGCTTTACAAAGTCATGAAGATCAGTCCAAAAAAAAAAAAAGAAAAGGAAAAAAATATATATTTATATTAGAAAATGAACAAATCTGCATTTTTTATGTTGTGTTCTCAAATTAAGAAAAAAAAAGAATGAAAACTTGTAATGTAAGTGAAAATATGTCAACAATAGTGACATCAAGGGAAGAGCTGTTTGGGATGGAGATGTTCTTTTTATGTTTGATTTCATTTTTGCGAGCAGTACCTTTTTAAAAAAGCAGTAATGCATTTATGAGAAATGTGCTTCAACAAATGCTAATACATCTTGTATTCCTCGATGAATACTAAAAAGCACATTTCATATTCACAACAATAATTAGATAATATTAGGTCGAGTTATGTGCATGATCAAAAAAAAAAGACTAAAAGTATCCATCTGCTGAAAAGGCCACTGTTTGTATGCATGAAATTAGCTTGATTACTTGTCTTTCTATTTTAATGCATTTTTCTTTATAGTGCTCCCTCATTATCAGGTTATTTTATAAGTGGGTGTGCATGTTTTAATAAGCACCCACAGCTGTGTTGATAAGTATGTCTTGCAACATGTGAATAAAAGCAGTGAAAGCAGCGTTTGCATGTTTCTGTAACAGATAAACATGAATGTGTGTGAGTCTGTGTGACATGAGTCAACATGTGTCATTCCTGAAAAGTGAAAGATAGATAAATGACCACATACTGTATATTCAGTCATTAATTACTCAGTGGCATCAATAGTCTGCATAATGGACTAACAGTGCCTGAGTGTATTGTTAATCACTGGCCTGCTGATGAGCAGAATGCACTTTTCTCACCTGTTTATCAGTTAGGGCGTACAGAAACTGATGATCCGGACTGAAGAGCAAATCCCTCAGGAGGGGGTTCCCGTCACTCACCACCACGTTCTCATACAACAAGGCAGGCTGGGCAATGGAGTTCACTAAGAGCTGGAAGAGAAGAGAGGAAACACAAAAGTTAGAATTATAATGTAGCTGATAAAAAGATTCACAAATATTACCTGATTTTAGAGAACATAAAAACAGATCTTGGACTAAAGCTTTGCACAACAGTAGCTGGGGGCAATATCTAATACATAAATCGCTCCGAGTATTACAAAGACCTGTTACCTTTGAAATCGTTTATTTTGCTGCATGTAATTATAAAGACAACAGACAGAACCTATAAAAGTAGTGATAATTAAACAGTATAGAAAACAAAAAGTAACACATTATGCCTCCTATTAAACACAAACATTATTTTGACATCTCTGAGTTGCCAACATTTTAAACCAATTTTATTTTCACTTTTATAGTTTTATCTTCAACTGCTTGTAGTTTTAAATGTCTTGAATGTTCATAGAAATGTTTTTTACCAGCTTCTAGCCAAGATTCTGAAGTTTCTGTAAATACCAAACATGTCTATGTCAAACTAAAAAAAACTTATAGGATTTAAAGTGGAAAACTGGGGGTTCGAGCTTAAGAGATAAATTAATCAATTGTTGGGCCAAACTTTGGTCACTTGAGGGCCGGATGTGGCCCGCAGGCTGCCAGTTGGACTACTCACTGAACAAGCAGTACCTGTTTAGAGTCAAAGTTGCTGATATTTAAATGTATTTATTTGTTTCTACATGAGCTTTCATTTGGTTTTATTAAATGACTGAAGTTCTGAATAAAACCAGTTTTTACATTGCTACAGCATCCAGAGTGTAGCAGCAGTGAATGACTAAATGATGTATTTTTGGGCGGTGTTTGCCAATGTTGAGTCGACTGGCAAAATTACAGAGTTATGAGGGTCACTCCTCCTGCAGCAGCGAGTAAATCTTCCCTCTGTTTCCTGTGGATCTTTCTCTTTCTAATTTCTCAGCCTCCATCTGCTCATCCATCACCTGACAGCAGTGTGGTCTTCTGAAACTTCTGTGTTTTTCTACACTCGCTCTTTTTTTCCGTCTCCTGGTTATCATCTGCCAGATCTCTAACAGAGTTTCCTTAATCCTTCTCCAAACAGAAGGTTCATTAACAGGCATGCTTTCATTGCTGTAAAAGCTTCTCGTACCTAAGAGGAGGAAGCATTTATGCTTAAAAGTCGAGTTTTAACAATTTAGCTTTGAGGAGTCACTCAGTGGGACTAGGACTTAACTGGAAATGTACAAGTGAAGACAGATTAGTACAAAAGATGCAGGTTTAGTTAAAAATGTGGATGAAAATGGACAATATTATGGCTGTGGTATTTGATCCTTGTTTAACATTAAGTTAATAAAATAACTTTTTATGCATGTCTCCTATTTTGGTCTAATTGAGCAAACTTGGACCATGAAGCTTAGGTTATTTGAATAGCTGTGGTGGTTTTGCATACTTTGATTAGGAACGCTTCTTGGAAATGGACTGATTTGTGAGTCTGAATCTACACATAACAAGCCTGTAAAGTTTACTTCCTGCTTTGATTTGACTCTGACCACAAGTTCTGCAGATGTTCTGTTCTCTGTACAACGTGTGATCTTCTATAGCATTATTACTGTTGTTTTAATAAATCAGCATAAAAGACAAAATTTGTTTAATTCTTGGTTTCACTATTATTTCAGAAAATCTACTAATGAAAAAGAACTGGTGGAGTTTGGTAAATCATTATGTATAGCTTAATGCAATGGTTCCCAAAGGTAGGGTCAGGGCCCGTAGTGGGGTCCTGAAACATCAAGACTGGGTCTTGAAAAGATTTTCAGAATTATTTATATTTAAAAATGACGATAACAATTATTTTTGCCTTAGTTGTTACAAAAGAGTATGGTTATTGTACCTAAAATAGATAAAAGTATCACAATGAATATTGTTACTACGTCCTTTTTTGTTCGACCTGAAACCGATGTTTCCAAAAAAACAAAAATATTTGGGGGCAAAGTTCTTTGTTATTTTGTGGGTCAAACGCTGGTAGGTTTGGGAACCACTGTCTTAGCGTGTTTGTAATTTTAAATAAAAACTTTTTTTAGAGTTTTAATGGTGTAACTGTTTCGTGTTGCTGTTTGTATGTTTATATTTGTGGAAAAAAAAAAACTGTTTCTGACTTGTTACTGACCAAAGGTCATTTGTTTTAGCGCCCCGTTATGTTGCTTCCATATCAGGACACAGAAACAAACTGTAACTTTTATTGGCGTAAAGTGAGTGTGACCTTTAGTGCCTTTTGTTTTCATAGATCTGATGGACTCCCCTCTCTCTCTGTCTCTCTCTCTTATAGGGAGACAACACATACACACAAAAACACTATGTGGTCATTCTTAGACGGCTGCTTGCCCTGGGCTTCTGTATCATTTATGATGAGCGACGAACTGTGATGGAACGAGGAGGGGGATGAGAACAGAGAGCATGCTCTGCCCTACAGCTCGGGGCAGAGGGCAGTAGGAAGGGGATTCAGGTCAGCTAGCACAGAAGGGACTGCAGACTGGGGCAGGTGACTGTGAATTTTCATCTTGTCAGCCAGCCTGCAGGATCTTGCTCTCCTTCTGTGACCTCTGCTCTCTGGAAGTTTCAGTGTCCAAACATGGACTCCTCAACAAAGAGGAATCCTATGTTTTATTTACTCTACGTGAAAATCTACACTCATATATTGCAATCAAAGAGAAACTCGTTGTTTTTGTTTGTTTATGTTCAGTAAATGGACACATGAATGCCATTGGCTTACCAAGAGTTGGAATACCAAAACGAAGCTACCAAATAAAGTCCACATCGTTGTGTGGTATGAGCTCACTTAATACTAAGCTATAAAACGTGAAAGGAAGGAAAACACATGAACATCTGAAAATCTTTGTTTCAGTTCTGTCCAGTTTCCTACCTTTTGAATCTAATTAACCAGCCGGAAAGATGAAAGCAACTCTGTTTAAAAAAAAAAGTCTACCTGCTTTAAAAGGCTTCTATTAAATATGCTTTTGTAACTGCTCCCATGATGATTATTAGCTCAGAAAAAAACTAAGATTATTGCTTTGAAGTTACTGAAAGCATATGAGTCATTAAAACACTGCCTTTTTACTGATTAGTTTACCTCTTTGAAGCAGGACAATCATACCTATTTCTCTCTCACTCAGCACTGCCGCTCCAACAAGTACACTGAACATAATTGCAGCTATTTGCATTCTAATTATCTACCAATCAATTAGTTTTGCAACACAAAAAACGAAGAAAATTGTGTACAAATCCAGTCATTTCAAGAGAAGATGGAGTGCAGACGGGAGATGCTGCTTTTTATGAGACAGCTCAGATCTCCATTTTCAGAAATTAAGCACAAAACAAGGCGTTCAGAAATTTTCGGTTGAGGACAGCACATTTAGGCGTCCAACTCTCAGATAAAGGTCAAACTTTTATGTCGCTGAAAGATACACAACTTCATAGAGTGGCACTGTTGGAAGCTGGAATCTGAACACAAGTTAAAGGTGACTTCTTAATGAGATTTTGGCTCGCACTTTGTCTTTGAAGAAACATCTTGTTTTTCTCACCCATGCAGTGCCCCTTCTCTCAACCTTCATTCCATCTTTAGATTAGGCTCATTACCACCAACTCCAACATGTCCAACTATTTTAATGCACTTTCTCAAAGTTAAACACATCCGCTCGGATGTCGGCAACTATTCCTGTGTCTTTGAAAACTGTTCCAATCCATCCATCCGTCCATACATCCATCTATGTTATTATGTACCTATGCCCAGAAATCCTTAATCACGATGTGTGGTATACTCTGAACAAGTTCATCACACAAATTAGATTCCTCAATTAACCCAACGTTCATGGTTTTAATTTGTGGCAGGGGTGCACCGATTCCAGTTTTCTTGCCGATCTCCGATCTTTAACAACTCTGACCTGCTGATTCCGATTTTGGCCGATACTGATTTTTTAAATAGCTGACACTGTCAGATATTATAAAATCGCAATACAACTTCAAAGTTCAAACGTTGTTTTACTGAAATATGTTGAACAAAACCCTTGAAACAGTACAAACTTGTTTAAACTGGATATTAGGTAGAGCTCACAGCAGAGCAAAAGAGGATATTGGCTGATTTTGAGACTTTTGTGGAGGTAGAAAAGCCGATCTCTTCTGCCGATCTTCTCCACCAATCTTATCTAAAGATCGGCTGATCTTTGATCTCCCAAAATTGAGGAAACCCCTAATTTGTGGGATGAAACTGGATCTAGCTGAGGAACAACACTACCATGCTGTCCATTACAACCCCAAAAATGTCCAAAAACAGCATCACATGTTACTTTTGGGTTGATGATCAATTATTTTCCTTGTGAGTACACTTTTAATGCTAGTCCTACTAAAGTCTAGACATTGCTGCCAAAAATGCCCTTTTTTTTCTAACAAATGCACATAAAAATATTAATAATGAAAAGCAAGAAAGTAAGGTATTTACACCTGATAGTCCAGTAGACTCGGTTTGATTTGGGGCCAAAATTACAACATTTGTTTACATTTTCAGTTGGTGCGGTTCACATTCACACTGCATTTTGTCAAACAAACTAAACCCTGTGAACAACTTTTTTCAAAGAATGTGCCAGAGAATACTGTTCTCCACACAAAGCGGCTGAGGCGGAGTGATGTTCACGTTATACAGACATCCAGTGAGATATTTACAAGATATAAGTAACTTTATTACTGTTATTACTCAGAATGACCTGTGTTATAGTCTGCTTCCTGCTTTTGGAGCGGTCTCCGGTTTGCTTGGCGTTCACACATGCAATCGAACCGCACCAGAGTTCACTTCAACTGAACCAAAACCTAGGTTTGGAGGCGGACCGGAGTTTGCGTTTTTGGGTCCACATCAGAGTTGGATTACACGTTCACACCTCCCCAAACGAACCAGATTTTCTAAACTTATTAAAACGGACTAAACAGGACTTGTGTGAATGTGCCCTTAATGTTTTTCAAATTATGGATCACAGGTGAGTCCTAAATGCCTACAATGAACAAATACAGAATGGTAATTTCTAAATTTCTCACAAGGCTGCCATGTTGTGTCTGCCTCATATTGCAAGTCAAATAGTCTCTTTTTTTCATGTCTGTTTTGGTTTACACCGGCTCCAAAGGGAAATATCCAGCTTTTCATATTTTGTTTGTTGAATTTTTCGGCTTTCTTAACAAATGCCAGCTGAGGCTATAAAAGTGAGCAATATCAGATCCAATATTGTGTTGACTGCATGTTGTGTGCTGCTCTCCATTACAACCAGCTCAGGTCTGTGACAACATCGATCAAACTTATGGTACTCAGCAGTTACCTGTCAAATATTAATTGGAAGCTGTTTTATGGATCAACTTGCTCATTATGAAACCCCATAGTAAAAAAAATGCAAGCACATTTTAATAAATACAACAATCGAGCAAGATATTTTACTGGTTTTCTTTGTTGTGCAAAAGATGTTGTACCCAAGGACGGACGCGGTTTGGGACGTTGATATAGAAAGATAAGGTAGAAAGAAGGTAGGAGGTGTATCAGAACAAAGGAAGGGACGTTCTGTGTGTGCATGGAAGTGTGTCGGGAGCATGTAGAGGAGGACAAGGCAATAACAGTGAACAAATTAAAACCACAAGGGGTTCAAACACTGGTCACAAATTGGGTCAGGTTGAGAATGAGGGGACAAAATCACAAGCCATCAATTACAAGTTCTTTTTTTATGAACCATGTTGCAATTTCTTTTTTTTTTAACTTGGGTATTTTTGACCTATGTTTCTGCTCTCCTTTTATGTAATAAACTGATGCAACATGATTGAAACATTTTTTTTTTCCAGCTTAGATTTTTTTTTCCCGCCTAGAATTTTTTTTTTTATGGCTTCTCTCTTTCACCTGCTTTCTTTTTTATTCATTTCTTCCAGCCAGTTTTCCTAGATGTCTCTTCAGCCAATTCACTTCAAAGCTTGCCTTTCCACTTCAAGGCTTTTTCTCTGCTATCAACCATTAGTCATGTTTCTGATTTTCAAGACTTTTCCTTTTGCTTCCCAAAAAAATAAAATAAAATAAAAATGTTTGTGTGTGTGCGCTTTTGAATGAGGTTGTGTGTCCAGACACAGCAGTGCCCAGTCCAGTCTTAGCTGTTATGAATGTAATTAATTATATGGCAGGACGATAGGAAAGGAGAGGAAGAGAAGGAGCTAAATGATGCAGAAGGTGGTGGTGGTGGGGGGGATTGGGGGGGGATTTAGCTTGTTAACCTTTTTAGCATTTTCTCATTGAGACCAATGTTATAAAAGCCCAGAAAGGACAAGCAATAAAGCAGCGTCCTCACTGTTCAAGTCATTGTTTTATGGTGGAGGGAACAGAGGGAGGGGAATAAGGCCTCTCCTTAATGAAATCTACAGTGGAGTGTGTAAAAGACTGTGTGTGTGTGTGAGTGTGTGTTAACAGCTCCTCGTTGTATTCATAATCCCTAATGAAATTGATTTTGGTCTCATCTGTTGAGAGGATGGTCTGCATACACACTTCCAGACACACACACAACCATAGAGTGCTAATAACACTGACAGAAGGGTCTGGTTTCCAAAAGGGAATTTGATACCATCAGACAGTAAAAGAAAAGCTGAGAATGAATGTTACAGATGCATTCATTCATCAGTCCAAGTGACGAGCATGTTACTTTACAAAGTCAAAGGAAACTAAGCGATGTGGATTTGATGTGGAGTAGGAAAATACTA
>JAUBOC010000181.1:23714008-23726698 GCA_032275365.1 Anablepsoides cearensis | reverse complement strand
TTGCCTGGTTGTAGACAGTAATCATGCATTTTGGTCCGATCGTGAAAGGTTGAAAAAAAATCATTATCGGGTCTTTCATTGCGTGTTTAATAAAACTAAACAGGACGACACACCAGTCAACTCCACTCTACTACAAAACTACTTCTTTCGGGCTTTTCACAATAAAAGCACGTTAAAGTCTCCATTCGTCTTTATTATAACGTAGCGCGTTAAATCTAACCGTGCACTTCACTGACGAGTTGTTTACTACATTCAGCAATGGTGAAAACTGGATGTATTTAGTCAATATAAGCAGCTGAAACACCACCCGCCACCAGTTACTCGTCAAGCTGCTCTGACAAAAATGTAAGCATGCTAATACTCATAGCGGTGCTACCAGGAAAGGTGTCCCCAGGGAAACAATTCACTGGCGGCCGCGACGAAACGCTCAGAACATGTTCAGGCTATTTAAACCGGTAAATCCGAAATTCATATCATAACAAAAATAAAAACCGGTTAGGGTACAAAACGGTATACCGCCCAGCACTAACTCACCACTACTGAACATTTGCCCAGGTTTAAACTATTATTTTTTACTTCAAAGGCTGCGTCTAATAAGAAACCCACACTGGAGTTTAACGTTTCCTAAACAAAAACGACATAGCATCTTTAATGTGCAGCTGTTGCAAATGTAGCAGGTTCTTAAACTGAATATTCGGAACATTCCCGCTCCCCACGAAAAAAAAAAAAAAAAGCAAATGTGTTTGCCATTGATGGAACAGATACTTATAGAAAGAAAGACCCTCTTTAGAGCAAGACTTACTTTAAAACACTGAAATCTTAGCTTTTATTAGACAGGGCAATGAAAGCAACCAGTCGAACAGAGTTAAGCTGCAATTGGCAGTTAGAGATTTGAAAGTTTTACTGCCAGACGACTACTCCAGTGGCCAATATGAAAAGATTTTTTTTTTTTTGCAGTGCACTAGAGCTGTAGTTATACTTTCAAAAGATGCCAAAGAGAGCAACAGAAAGCATCAAAAGTAAATGTCACTTCCGATAGCAAACAGGCAGAAAGTCAGGCTGCTTAGGAAGCTTAAGGGCTTCAGCACAAGTGGTAAATAACACCAAATGTGCATGTAAAACTTGATACAAAAATGCCTTTCCAATGTCTCTGCATCTGCCTGCACTTGTGTCTGATTATGTGTGCCTCTGTCACCCTATTCGGATCTGTAATTATAAAGTAGACATGATAAGCCACTTTTTTTCCCCTTCTCCTCTGGGAGCTTACAGCTAATTATAGAGCCAGCGGTGCTTCAAATTGCCATTTAAAACAGCCATACGGTGGGAGACAATAACACACTCCCCTGGTGGCGTCTGGATCGAGGTATCTTGGTTAAAAAAAGGAGAGCAGACTTAAGATCGGTAGTGGAAAAAGAAAAGTACCCCACAGCCATGTGAGGCAAAAAAATGACTTATTGCCTGAACAGGAGGACATATTTTAGCAGTTAAAATATAAAAATTTGCAGACGGCTGCAAGCACAGATCAAGAAGAGTGATTCACAGCAAAGTGAGGGCTTAGTGGGAGGCCCTTTAGTTAAGACCATTTAATAGCTACATATTTTTTTAGACTTGATTTATTCAATTTATAATAAACGTGGGCTTTATCCCATGTTAAAACCAAAGTGTCCCGAGTAAATAGAAATTACGCTACCAAGGATTCTTTTAAATCAAGATAGATTGGTTATCGAAATTGAACTCGAGAAACTAGGAAATAAAAAAGTAAAGAAATAAAAGGTAGTCCGAGTTGCTGGGAGTTGAGTTTGTGAGTAAAGCCAGTGGAGAGGGACACAAGACCAAACAAACAGAAAGAGTGAAGAAGGCTTGAAGAGGGGCAAGGAGGGATTTGTGGTTTGTGGGGGAATGTGTTTTGAGGGAATGGACACTGCCAATACACACACATACACACGAGAACACACAAGAACACACACACGTGAAACAACATTTCCTCTGCCCGTGGCCATCTTTTACATACGGACAAGAATCCAAATCAAAACACTTTTACTCTACTTTTCTTTCAAAAACACACACTAAAACCACAAAAAATGAAAAGAAAAATCAAAAATACTCAGATGCCTTTAAGTATTAGCTCAGCAGGAGGTAAGTCATTATTCCTCAGCACCATGTAAACACTAGTGCGTAACCTAATTTTATACCAACACAGAAAGTGAATTTACATATACACACATAAGTAGATTATACAGCTGAAGGAGGATGAGATGAAATAGGGTTGGGCATAATCGTATCGTGTGCAATTAATCGTCAGGAAAACACTAATCGATTACTTTTTGGCATTAATCAATTAATACGATTAATTCCACCAGGCAGAGTCCGCTTGGTGCGTCTCTCCTCTTCAAATATGACAAACATTAAAAAAGTTCTGTAATTTATTTATCTATCAATACAATGTAAAATTTGATGTTAAGCCTGAAGTCTGTAATTTTGACACAATTTGAAACAGATTTTTATTAAGAACAAATCTTTTCCACTAAATTGGTCATGTGACCAGGACATAAGGTTGTCCGGGGACTCCAGGGCATTAATCGTCAAATTAATCGTTATCGGCTAAATACCCAAATTAATCGTGATTAATTTTTTTGCCAATATTGCCCAACCCTAAGATGAAACTCCACAAGTCAGTTTATGTTCATTATAAACAGTTTTACAAGTTCCACAGATGCATGTTGAAAGAAGAGTAATGTAACAGTAGGGTATATGTTTTTGTTCATATATTATGGACGTGTCTTTGTGTACCCCCTTCATAGGACATTTTGACAAACTTGGGTTTATATATCCCATAACATTTGTCAGTTAATTAGTAACGTGTGTGTGCATCTGAATGCAAGATAGAGTTACAGTCCATCAGAGTAATGAGTTTAAGAAGAGCTGTAACGAGACACTGGTCCTATCTGTAACTAAAACCAGGTTGGATCCTGGCACACATAAATGGATGACATGATACTGCAGGTCTGTTAACTTACTATATTTACAGCACCAAGACCTAGAGCGGTTCAACAGGGTGAATGGTAGGAACATTCAATATAAAATTAAACTATCAAAAAGTCAACAAAGAAATTGGAAAGGAAAACAAACATGTTTATTTAGCATTTGAAGACAAATAAGAATCCTAATATTCAATCCATCCATCTTCTGCTTGTTCCAGTGTCGGTTCACAGAGGCATCAGCTTGAGCAGGGAGTCTCAGACCTGTCTTTCCCCATCCAACTCCTACCAGTTCCAAGAATTCCAAGGTGTTCCCTGGCCAGTCAAGAGATACTATAAGCTATGTTTCCATCCAATTTTAATGTGAATTTTGAGTTAACTTTTTAAAATGTTGCAAAAAAAGGGGAAAAAAAAGAAATGCATATCAGACGTGTTTCCACCTACCGGCTTGGAGCGAAACAACCAGGCTACGCAAAGTGTAATTACGTCAGACATTGACATTATTTTGTAAAATGTAAAATAAAAACACATTGATAGAAACACGGTGAATGTCTCTCCAGCATGTCCTGGGTCTTCCTCTTTGTCTCTTCTGGTTGGACATACCTGAAGCTTGTGTTTTGGTCACTACCCAAACTTTGTGGCCATAGGAATGTAGACCAACCAGCAAACAGAGAGATTTGCTCCACACCTTAGCTCCTTCTTAACCATAAGAGATGGGTATAGAGTCTGTAAAACTGCAGAAGCCCCACCGATCTGTCTGTCAGTCTCACACTTCATTCTTCCCTTACTCAAGAACAAAACCCCAAGATATTTAAGCCTCATCTCCATTGTCAAGTCTCACTCTATTTGGGATATCGGCTCATTTCAGACTGCCTGTATGCACTCGTCTCCTTCACTTCTCTCCAGGAAGAGTTTGCTATAGGAGTTTGTAAGTTCTGCCTCAGCTCAGCCAATCCACGGGCAGAAGTCTTCTGACATCAACATTTTAAGTGTGTAATACTCAGTTCTATCCAGTTAGAACCACATTGGAGGTGGTTCTGAAAGCACAGTTGGAACCAGAAATGGAGACACATTTGGTCGAAGCTAAACCGCATACAGCCACACCTGTGGAGAGGGGGGCTTTAAACTCCACCACTAAAGGCGGAACCTAACCCCAATGGTACACATACAGTATTTTATCTAAACAAGTTAAATCATATGTCATTGCTGTACAAAGCAAAAAAGAGTGCAAAGGCTACAAAAAATAAAGAAATAATTTAATGGTAAAAGGTAAGGTTTAAACGTAAAAGTCTTCTCAGATTCAACCAACTTGTGTATGAGAAATTTTAAAGAAGTGATCCTGATTGCCAACTTCCAACAGTGAAAGACTGAGGCAGTTATGTAATGCTCTGAGCTTTAATGTCATAGGAGAAAATTTATATCCAACACGTTTTTCCCATGTTTCGTGTGACCAACTCTTTCCTAATGGTGCTGCCCTCTTTCATGACGGTAATGCTCCAACACATAGTTCAAAAGAGCCAAGCAGTGATGGAAAATTTGGTTGGCAGCATAAAAGGCTAAGTAAGTTAAGGCTGTCATACTGCGTATTTGTTACATTCAATTTGAAACCTTTTGTATGATGTTTTATAAACTGAAAACATTTCCTTATACATTACAACTTTGTCACTGATACTGGGAAGTAGCAGCTTAATGCAACAAAACAAAAAGAGACCTCCCTGGATTTAGTAATGAACAAGCAGCTATGCCTGGTGGTATAGTTATTTGTAAATGCAATACTTTGAAATTCATTAAAGTTTTAACGGGTGAGTTTTCTTCTAATCCAGTTATGAGCCTCGTAGCATTTGAAATGTTAAGACGAGCTTTATGTGAGATTCTCTTTATTTAGTGTTTTCTGCTATTTTGATTTTAAAGCTTTATTTGAAGAACTGGTACTCAGTGGTACTTTGTAGTACAAACTCCCCAGAGTTTAAGGTTTGGAATCTATAGAACCATGTGGCATGACTCGTGAGAAACGGGCCCTTTGAACCAGAGTTGTCCCACAAATTGTTGCTCAATGACACAGACACACAGCTTTTCCCATGACTGGTAATCTGGTTACAGTGCCAGGCACTGACATGTACACACTCATGCACAGGAACAGCCAGCTGACCTTTTTTTGTACCTCCTGCCATCACAGTTTCTAACTCTGTTTGATGCAACGCTTAAAGGTTTTACCTTCCCGGGCAGCAAATGAGATGACATCCACAACAAAGGGAGTCAGGAGTGTAAAAACATACTAAAACCAAAGTACCATTTTTATGAGTGCGGAATGGTGTTTACCAACCTTTAACAACCTTTCCAAGGTGATAAAAATCTTTATGAAGTAAATTCACAGTGAACATAATAGAGAGTAACATCTGCCTTGATGCAAGTTACATGGGATTCCTTAAGTGCCAAAAATAAAACAATACTTTTGTGAAAGTAAAATTGATTTTTTGGTTAAACTCTTGATTACACCCTGAGGTTCATTGACATAGTTTACTCACTTTTTTTATAATCCCCAGCAACACAGCAGATTATGTCTGGCTATAAACGCAGCTCCTGCAGGTATGAGATCATAATATTAGAGGCTATGAATAGTTTTATCCTTCCTATTATTACTTGAACTGTATTTATGGATATAGAGTTTTGTCTCCGTACCCTAAAAGCCCCAGTAAAGCCTCACAATCCACTAAGCAGTCACCCACCCGCTTAGCACAGCCATTATAAAACCAAACACACCCCTAGGCACAGATCTGAATTTAATCCAAAACATAAGCATATACAGTTTGGTTTTATCAAGCGCTCCTTCTTGACAAATTCTCTTTGCTATTCTGTCAACGTTTTTTTCCTCCCTCCTTTTTTCTTTCTTGCTGGCAAACAATCACACCGCTTGTTTTAGTTTACCTTCCATTTATCCTTGATTATAGCGTTTGTCTCTTATTGTGTTTTGTGTATCTATGAATTTATTTAGATAGAAAAAGGAAAATTTGTTGACAAAAGTGGGGGTTATGACAGACAAACAGAAGACATGTGAGGTTTGGAACCAAGGGTTTATAGCATCTTCTGCCAATCAACCAATCAGTGGTATACATATCTAGTCGCCACAATTATAGAGGTGGTGACGACACCAATTTGATCTTTCATTAGCCACTAATGAGATCTGGATGAATAAATGGATGATGGCATGGGGCTAAAGAGGAACTCAAAGCAGAGGGAAAAAATAAGGGGACTGGGATGAGTTCTTGATTGCAAGAGAAGAAGCATGCCATCATGTTTAACACAATTTTAATTTAAAAAGAAAGTTAGTATAAAATTGCAATTTGTAATGTGTTTGCCAGTGTGAAAATGTGTGAAAGAATCTTGGACAGAGCCCTTAGATTATGATAGTCAATAATAGTCATTTGTACAACTGCAGAATAAACCATGACATAACATTTCACTGACATCCAGAGGAAGCATAGAAAAAAAGAAATGCAGAGAAAAAAAATGTTTTATGTGAATTTCTCCAAATCAGATTTCTCCCTGCAGCTTGCAAACCTTCCACCACCTCTGCCATGGCACAGCCAGGGTGTTAGCTGCATCATGCCTGTTGCCAAAGCACCATCCCACAGCTAAAAACCCCTGTCACACTACAAAAAAAAAACAAGTTACTCATTTGCAGTCGCGAATAAAGAGACATCAGTTCCAATGTTGGCCGTTGTTCAAGTGACAGCGTCATCATTTGAATGTGACCTTAAGGGGTCCAACAGGCGATATGAGTGCGAGTGATTGAGAGAAGGAAAAACTGTCAGTTTGAAGTGTTCAGCTGTCAATAGTAATTTTGAGTCACTTTGGGGGAATATATTTGTGAGCTAAAGGTGACAGTGTTTCATATACGTGTAAAAACTACAGCCAACAATAAAAGTGCTCTTTCAATTTGCGTTTGACAGAGTTTTACCTCACTATAAACTCGAGAGAAAATGTCTTGTTTAATCAATTAGAATTTTATTCAAATTAATTGGTTCTACAAGCAAAAGACTCACATCAGAAGTGTCTGAGGTCTCCTGCTATACAGAAACACGCCAAACAATCATGAGGTAAAAATAAAAAAAAACATATTATGTATAAATGCTTTGTTAAAAACTTGCCATGACACTGATTGCAAAACATTATGTTTATTGAACTGTGTACTTGTACATGGGTACGGTAATGTGGCTACAAACACACCTTGGGGGCAGAGTGGGTGAATGAACTTAAGGGGGAATGTGACTTTTTTTCTTCTTTGCTTGTGAGTGGGCATTGGTGGGTGCCCCTTCAAATACTAAAAGTCACTAATAAAACACCAAAAAACTTAATTCTGCCAATGTCTGCAGTTCATTTTCACCAGGTTTTTCTCCTCTACATTATGATTTAGTCAGCTTAAAAAAATAATAATTACAATTTTGCCTTTGTGTTATTCATTAAATACTGTAATGAGGACAGGTTATTTTAGCAAAGGTACTTGGGCATTTAAAAATGAGAAAAATAAACACAAAAACTAGGGCTGCACGTTTTTAGGAAAACCTGTGATGTGCGATAACACTGCTTAAAATTGGGATGACGATGTGACTTGCGATAAATGAACAAATACATATGTAGTGTTTATATATTTCTGCTCCTAAAAAAACCTACAAAAGCTAATCATTTCCATTCCAGACAGATTTTTTTTAAGTATGAAGAGATCTATCTAATTAACCAAATACATGAAGGGCTGCATTAAATTGATGAAATACTTCAAGCTCCCATCTACATGACAAAACACATAAATGCAAACTTTTGAGTCAACCATTTATTGCAGTTTATGCAGTTGTTGCGATATGCATATTGAGATGTGATTTATCGCGATGACGATAAATTTTCGATATATTGTGCAGCCCTAACAAAAACCTGGCCCTGCCAAGGCAGAAAGTTCAGTGCCACAAAAGACAAATGAGGTGGAGGAAAGGCAGAAGAAAAAGTGAGAAGAGATGGAAACAGCCCAGTGGAAACCATGATGTCATGATTAGTGAGGTGCAACCATCCTGCAGTCGCATTGGCACCACAAGGACGCCAGCGGAAAGCACGTGCACACGCTGCCTCTGCCTCTAACTGATCACAGCTGCTGCAAGCAAGAATGCAAGAATGCTTCTTTTATCTGCATGCAGATGCATACATCGAAAACACATGCAAAACAGATCTATGCTGAAAAATGCAAAGCATCTAAATTGGGTGACACAATTGCTTGAAGCTGCAGTAGTTGGAAACACTTTGTTTCATACATTCTTTTTGCTTTGTTTTCCATCTAGTATTAACCTTCCCAGAATGACAACACTGACACATTCACCCAATATCACTAAAATAAAAGGCTGTCAGAAATTGCTTAAATGATGACAGTTGAAACCAAAATGGAAAACAATACTACATATTTCTGTCACCATGAATGAAGCATCTTGTATCAAACTCTTTGTGACAGACTAAATAAAGGAATGAGCAAAGTCTGCATGCATTCATTCTATTCTAGCAACAGCAAAAAGGCACACATGGTGATTAAAACTAAAACTGGCAGATCTGAATAAGGTTATTTTTCAGAGTCTTGGGACTCTTGAGAGAAAAGAAAACAAGCGTCTGAAAGCGGGTACACAAAACAAAGTAACAGGCTAGTGTTACTAAGAGAAGAAAAGCAAGTTAACTTGTGAGAGATCAGTTATAAGAGATGAATAAAAGAGAACAGAGGCTTGTAAAAGGGAAGAATGTGACAGAAGATAAGCTTTGTAGGTTTTGAGAAAACAACTTGAAGGCAATTCAATAATCCAGAAATTAGGCATATAGGAGACCTTTTAGAACACAGCTCTTAAATTATGATCCTTAATCAAAAGCATATTGGAAACAGGCAGAAAAACCAGCTGAGCTTAATTTAAAACCAACATTATATTATCTGTCTTGTGCTGTAATCTTACATAGACGTCCTTGGAAAGCAAGAGATTATTTAAACTACTATAGCTTTGATTAAATGTAGTGGGTGTCAAATGAAAATATAAAATGATTAAGACGATCAAAATTAGTATTTGTCTGCATATTTTCATTTTCTTATAAGAGTTTCATGTTTCTACGAGACAGCCTTTTTTTAAAAGTTAATTGAACTCTGTTTTTAGTGAATCCATGAAAAATAATTTACATGATATGAGCTTTTTAGTAAAGATGTTTTTTTTTCAAACTATTGTATTAATTTCTGGATGATGAAAGCTGGCCTGACACATCCTGCAAGCCCTATATTACGAAAAATGATGTTGGCCCAAAAAAGTTGGGTCAACGCTGCTCCTCAAACTGAAAGGTGGGAACACAGGTCACGGACTGCTGGTGCTCCTTACAACAGCTCGCTTATTAAGACAACAAAAAAAGAAAGGGAGACAGCGGAGCGGAAACCAAACTGACCCTCTATCTGGAAAAAAAACACGCTGAGCCAACAGGCGACACAAGGGAAACAAGCTGTTTCGCAATTACAGCAAAGAAAAAATAAATAAAGTGAGAAAGGATAAGACAAATCAGCGTGCAGTTTCTGAAGCCGTATATGTGTGGAGTGAAGGGAAATGAAGGGGAAAGTGAAGCAGTAATCATTATATGTGCAATATGTTGCTCTGTAATGAATGCAATTTCATTTTTGTCACAGTCTGTGTCAGCAAGCTATGAAGTCCTAGCGTCATGCCAGAAAAGCACCTGCTGTATTAATGTGAAAAAAGATAGCGAGGGAAAGTCTTTGTGTTTCCCATTATTCTGAAGATGAAAAAGCCGCTGCGGAGAGCGAGCTGCCCAGCAATGCGGGCACCCCTCACTGGAGCGCGCTCATTAATGCAGGAAGCTAGAACGAGTTGAAACCTCTGACTACTTTTGGCTAACAAACAGGAGAATCATCTGAGCACATGCTTCGTATTCTCTGCAAAGGAATGAAAAATAAAAAGGGGCTCAGGCGCAAATTCACTCAAGACCCCCTTCTTTGTATCTCTCCGGTCATTCAATTCAATCAGCTCGCTGAGAGAGACAGATGAGATCACGGTTTTGACCTCTACTCACGATCAGTCATCTCACAGAAGCACACATACACACACTTCCAGATAAGGGGTTTACTTGAGAAAGTGACATCATCATCAGCCGTGGTGTCACTGGGGTCAAGGCTGGCTCAAACCAGTCTCATCGCATTGGAGATTATACTGTCAAAGGGGTTATTACACACCTTATGAGGGATTGCTAAGACTAACGTGACAACAGATACATCCCTGGCTGACTAGCCCCTCCCCCCAACCACACTTACTCTGGACTGATAGCGTAGCCCATTACTGATAGATGAATGAAGCAGATTATAGAACGCTCCATTAGTGTCACTTCATATACGCGAATGGGCTTTGAGTGGAGGACAGCATCAGACAGAAGAAATAAAGGCCATTTTGAAAGATCTGGCACTTGTTACCAGTTGTAGTTGTAGGTACTGTATATGAAGCAAAAACATATATTTTTAAATAGCATCTTTGAAATCCAATTGCAAATGCTAAAAGATATTTTAAACTTTAAGTAATGTATGATGTATGCAAATGTACCACATCAAATCTAACACCTTCAAAGGCAACTTGACATAAGCTAGAACACCTGAATGCTTGACTGTGTTTCTACACAGCTTTATTCCAGTAAGCAGATCTAAGGAATAGTTTTGTGAAGCACACATCAATGGAGTCTGGATAGTTGACAACCGAAATCAGTGCTATTTAGGAAACTTGAAATCTTATTACATTATTATCTAAGTTGATTGAAAAAAAAAACAAGTTTATTTGAACACAATATTAGCACTCAGATATAGGGCTGCTACGATTAGTCGATTAATCGATGACTAATCAACTATTAAAATAATCGATGACTAATTTAATATGCTATTAATCATTTTTTGCTTTTTTTAGTTTGTTTTTCTATCAAAACTGCTTTGACACCTCCCACTGCCTCATCTGCCTTTCTGTCTTTGACACACATGTACAGTAGTGGTAACCGAGGCAGGCCGTGGACGTCACAAGACATTATACAGACAGGCTGTGGTATCATGGCTACCTGACAACAGAGCTCAAAAGTGTGGCATCATTTTAAGAAAATGAAAGAGAAACTTGTGCAGTGCAACCTCTGCAAGGGAGAACTTGCCTTCCACGGCAATTATTTTTAGTTAGCATATAGCTAAAATCTAACAATGGTTATATAATAGCAGCTGCATTCTGGCGGACAAGCTGTACGTTTTATATTCAATTAAAGTATGATCCAATTAGTCGACTAATCAAAAAAAATAATCAGTGATTAGTCGACTATAAAAATAATAGTTTGTGGCAGCCCTATTCCTCCTGAAAGTGAACATTGCTAAGATTGCACTACATTTATTTTTCTTGAAATAATTAATTTAACTTTCTGGTCACTGGAGAGACTTATAATTGGAACTGTTTTACTTTGCTGCTTGAATCTTTTATATATTCTTGATATTTCATATAAAAAAACAAATAAATACAGGAATTTCAGATAGAAAAGATTTTGATATTTATTTTTCATAAATTAGTCTTTATCAACCAACAAAAACTAATCGTTAATGAATCAATAAAATTAGTCATTAGACTAATCGAGTAATCGTAAAAATAATCATTAGAATAATCGAAAGAAAAATAATTGTTTAGGACAGCACTACTCAGATACGTAGACGAAATAAACCACAAACATATAAGCGTGCAGCCATATTTAGCACAAAATAAGTATAGATTATATAAGCATCTCTTTTAAGGTCTTATTGGATCTTCACATTTCTGCAATGCACCATGTAAAAAGCAAACTAATAAACAAATAAAAACAAAAACTACCATTGCAACACGAGTGTTCAGCCATGACAATCAATCTCCACTATGAGACTGTGCTTTAGTTCCCAGTAGGGGTTTGAGCTTAATTGCTTCAGCATGCTAAAGTGGTCACTCTGGCAATGTTGTCCTGTCAAGGTTAATCAGTTATGTGTTCCCGTCTGCACTTGTTTAGCATTTCAGTCTACCAAGATTTGATAAAAAGCATTTAGAGGTATAATTGTGGCTAATGGGAAGGTTGTGTGTTTTGCAGGTATTTAGTAAAATGTTCAAGATATTCTCATTTGCTGCAATCATTAAGGTTAAAACAATCCTGATATGATTGGATATAAGCGAGGTGACTGATGCTTTAGGAAGTCTGCAATAAATGTACATATTAGGTTTGCAACAATACATGTATCTGTATCGAACCATTCAATGCATTCTATTTATCAAACAATACACATTTTGAACATTTATCTTATGATCTTGTCTTCTGAAGATGCTGTGCTGAAGGATCAGTGGATCTGTGTTCGACTACTCCACCTAGGCTGCATTGTCGACCACAGATCCACTGAGAAAGTTACTGTTTCAGCAACATTTAATTTAAAAACTGGACTTTTGAGGTTAAATAAATGTTCATAACTATTTTTAATAAACTGCAATTTAAGAAGGGCATTGACAGTTCTCTTTTTTGTGACGCTAAAGTATCGAACCAAACCAAATTGTGAATTTTCTGTATCGTTGCACCCCAAGTGTATATATATATATATTAGTGCTGTCAATAGATTAAAAAAATTGAGAGATTAATTAATTCTGATCTGTAATTAATTAATCTAATTAATCTA
>JAUBOC010000181.1:23700407-23710455 GCA_032275365.1 Anablepsoides cearensis | reverse complement strand
GATGTTTTGCAAATTACCGCATTTTGTTCGACATCCTCTTAATGAAATCCAAACCACTGCCAGATTATTGATCCAGTATTGTTTCTCTTCAGAACTAGTTTGTCCGAGTGGTCTTCAGTCTCATTCGCAAGCTCACCCGAATCTCCCGCTGCCGCCATGTTTCCCTACGCACGCATGCTCCTCTGTGTCCAGAGGGGAGGGGGCTGGTGATGCGTTCAAGTGTGTCGGAGAAGCGATACTTGCACGGACGCAGCTTATGTTTGCATGATAATTTATACTCGATGGTTACGATAAAGCCATTTTAACAATCGTACACTGAAAAACTTGCAATATATCGAGTATATTTGATATATTGCCCACCCCTATGTGTGATATGTTCAAATGAGGGCACTGCTACGATGTGATGATGTCATAAAGTAGCCTCTGTTGTTTAAAAACAGCTACAAATCTAGCTCAGCAGAAAACACACGTAAGAAGGTCAAGGTCCAAGTTTTATGTTTAAACTAGTACAGAGGTTCTCCAGGGACCCACAGGGGTCCGCGAGCTGTATCTTGGGGGTCCTCCAAAATGTCAATAAATTGTTAATTTGGTTATTATTTTTAAAAAATGCATATGGAGAACAATGAACTAGTCAAACAAACATACTAAACCAAGCAAAAAACTAATATTCCCATGGCATTTAGGGGTTAAAATGGGGGTAAATTGTCATACTTGCAAGGGGTCCCCAGAAGCAAAAAGTTTGAGAACCCCTGAACTAGGATATTGAACCCCACATTGCCCCTTATAATTTGAATGATTTTTCTCACTCAGTTTTAACTTTGGTGACACTGAACCAGGTTTGTGTCTAAAGAACCAGAGAAAGTTTTTGGAATATTAAACACGAACCTGAGATAAATGTTGCATAACAGCTTTTATTCATGGTAAACAGGGACCTTGAGCAGTCAGCCGAGTCAACAGCCAGAGCAGCCGAAGCAGCCAGTGCCTGAACAGAAAGAAGCTGGTGGCCAGTCACACATTGAGACTGGACAAGTGGGTTTTGTTTGGAAGTTGAAAAGTTTAGCAGGTCCATGTGAAAGCCTCCAGGGAGAGGCTTATGTGGCTGATCTGCATGTGAAAAACATGAGGGCTTCACTCTGGAATAATACGAGGCTTTGACCCTCTTAAAGAAAATGGGTATACGTGCATGTCCACACAAATACACACAAACAGCAAACACTAGGAGAAAGAGGGTGAGAGTTGACTCACTAAACCTAACAATATAGAATATTGTTTTGTGTCTCGAGGACCTTGTAACATGCCATTTTATGCCATTCTTTAATTTTCATTTCACAGATTTAAACATTTGTTTTCATCTTTACGCAGCTCAAGATTGTATACAAAGTAAAAACAGACCGCCTTTGCTTCAAAAAAAAAAAAAAAAAAGGACCACAATTAGGAGCAGGAGAGCTTTGTGCGACTGTGGAATTCTAATTTGCTCTTTGTTGTTGCTGCAGCCAGAAACCATTGATTGAAGCCTTCTTGTTGTGTCTGACTTTGTGGCATCAGAAAGCCAGCAAAACCTTTTTTACATACGTGAGTTTCAACTCAAACTCATCTGCATTCACGGTAGCTCCCACAACTCCCGCAGCCAAATTTTATTCCTGTGGCTTTTGTCTCAACACCTTGTTTTAGTTCTTGTTCCAAGGAGTTTGGTTTGAGACGTTTTCTGCAGGCCTCTGACTCTTTTTTAAGTTTTATCCTCCTTTTCATAAACTATACTGCTTCTTCTCCTTAGCTGATTTTCATCGAATTAAATAGGCTGTTTGTAAGGAAGATTTTATAGCATGCATTGTACTGTCTATATATTTGGGGGTATGCCTGCATCTGCATGTATATTTGTGTAAGGAAGGCAGACATACACCTCAGCTTCCTCTTTGTGAACCTTTTTTTAAATCTTTTTTAGCCTGTGTGTTTAATGGTCTTTAGAAAGTGAGTTGAGTAGACAAGGCTGAATGTAAGACGTGTTGAGTTACTGTATTGAGAAGCCAGTGTTGAAGCAAAAGGCTGGATGACAGAGAGGGGAAGATAAATGGATGAGGGGGTCGAATAAAGTGAAGCATTCAGGAAGACATATGCAGACAGAGGGCTGGGAACATGCGGGGATGACGCAAAAATGTAAACCGGAGGCATCCAAAGTCACCCGCATTTCATAGTTATGTAGATGTGTGGGGTTTCACTGTGAAAACTAAAAGTGGAATAAGTGCGTTTGTGACGATATTTGGGGTGATCTTAATGATTTTGTCTTCAGTTCACGAACCCTAAAAATGTGGTGATTTTTCAAGTGTAAGAACAATGAATAATGATGTGACTCCCTTTCAAGAACCTCATAGCAGCTGTCACCAATATGCTTTAACAGATATAAAATGAATGTGTCCATATGTGAATGTTGTGTAAGTAATTCCATTGCAACAGCATGCAATGTTTTTAATGCCTGTTGAGAAAGATACTGTTATAAGAGACACGTCACTCTTTTAATTCCTTCTTTTTCCCATTTAAATCCTATATAAAGTGTAATTCCTCCTTATTGTAACTCCACAAGCCCCTCTTTCACCCCTTTTCTGAGGTGTCTCAGATCAACTGGTTTTGAGGCTGTCTCTTTAAATCCAAATGAGAGGCTTCAAACCCCACCCCCTCCACCTTCTGGAGCAGTCTATTCTAGAACGATACAGGGGTTTATGACTATATAGCAGCGCAGAAACCTTCATTTACAAATGAATTAAAAGATATCAACAGAAGACTTGTCTGTCCAGCCTCTAAAGCACCTTGCACAATTACATTGAAATAAATAGTAAAAGTTACGTAGGACTTACTCAACACAGTTAAGTGGAACCACTTGACATAACCGAGTTAAGTAAAAATCCAACAATCTTTTTTTTGAGTGTATTTGTCAGTTCTGTTGCCAATTCTATGACCTAATAGTTAAAACAAAAATGTCTCAGAAAATAAAGAAAACTAAACAGGCTGAAAAATATGACCCAAAACAGAATATAAAGATATCTCTGCAGCAGAAAGAAACTAAATTTAACTTTTCTGCACACCTAGAAACTCCAAGTCCACACAAAATGGACTTAACGACTAAAACAGTGGATTTTGCTTATGTTCCCTTTAAATCAAATCTAATCTAATCAGATCAGCTTTATTTATAAAGTGCTTTAAAACAGCGGCCGGCTAAAACAAAGTGCTGAACATAGGGGGCAAAAACAATAAAACAAATCAAACAGCTAAAACAATAATGTCTCATGCTCGGTTTAAACTCTGTTACTGACAATAGAACTAATTGTAATGCATCTAATTACAGAAAACTATGTTTGTCTGCATTTTCATTCTGATAGTACAGCAAAAATATTAACAGTTTTAAATCTCATCATGCTGCCCTACAAACCTGAGCAACTCTTCTTCTAAAATACTTCACCCAGACACTTTGTGCTTTTGCCACCGAGTCGTGATTTTAGAGTTGTACGTTTTTTTTTCTAATAAAAGCAGGACATTTAAACTACGATTCGGAGTACCTCAGAAGTTTAGTCCGACCAGGCAGGGGCTTGTAATTCCAAGATGCTGAGCTAAATGCCTACAATGTAGAGGGCAACGATAAGGATAAGCGTAAGAGGATGAGGTCAGGGGGAATAAACGGAGCGGTGGGGTGAGAAATGGAACAGAGCGGTGGCAAAAAGATTGAGGGAAGGATAGAGGGATGAGGGGGTGGCTCAAAAGATGAAGGTGGCAAAGGAGGCTGAGGGGAAAGAAGGATGAGGAGGTGGATGGTGGGCTGAGCTGCGCGGGGATGATGGGGATAAGGGGGTGAAACACAGCGGGGGTTGAGAGGGGGTTCGAGCAAGCCCCTGATTATACTAATCCTAGTGGACCCCCCCGGTAGTAGATTAGTGTCTGTTCACATGCACATACGCACACAAAAAGAGAGGGACCCGCACACCTTCTGTTGCCCCAGCACATGTTGATCTGCCCTGCTCTCTGGCACCCCACGGCCTCCTCCAAATCCCTCACAGACCGGGCAAAAGAACAGCGAGATGAAGTCACTCGTCCCTCGAGCACGAGTCGCTTCGGCTCGTATTTAGCTTCCAGCTGGTACAAAAAAGAATTTGTTCAGGAAAACATCCATATGTTAAATATTTCCACTGACCAAAATAGTTGTTTTTGGAGTTTTGCCAGTTGTTTGTTTAAAGAAATTGTTCTCAGTATCCAACATCCATTAAGTCTGAAACAAGATGATACAAAACGTCTTACAGATTTTAGAAATTGTTTTCAGAATTTTATTTGTATTGTTTGTTTCTTTTCCACACTGATATTATAATTGCAATACTCAGTAATAATATTAAGCAATACATATATTTTATTTTTATTTAACCTTTTTTTAACCAGAAAGTCCCAAAGAGGTTTTTAGTCTCAATGGAACTTCCTGTGTAAATATATGCTACACTTGTATCGAACAATACAGATTTTTTTTTTATTATTTTATCAGCTTGTCTTCTGAAGATGCTCTGTGCTGAAGGCTCAGTGGATCTGTGTTCGACTACTCCACCTAGGCTGCATTGTCGAGCGCAGATCCACTGAGAAACTTGATTTTTAAACAAATGTTCATAATTATTTTCAATAAATTACAAGATAAAAAGTCCATGGAAATATTTCTTTTTTGTATCGAAAATATATATATTATTCCTGCATATTGCTATTAGCATCACTTATAGCCAACCCATAATTTCTTCACTATTTTACTTTTATTCTGCCTTTATTATACAATTTAAACATGTGTTTTTATTCTTAGAAACACAAGTTCTCAAAACGTCTTGAACAAAAAACTATAATCCTTCCAGTGCCATGTACATTGAATTATTTGCAAAACCACCTTAGATTAACTGTTCACAGGAATGCTGATGTGTACCTTTAAGAACACCTAAAATAAGAATTTTAACCAGTCATTTACCTTATACATACATATATAACTAATGAAAAGATTTTAACGTTAAAATAAAGTAGAAACATCTATAAAAGAACAAGTATGATAAGAAGAAGGATTTTCTGGCTGAAGAGCTTTTTTTTTTTTTTAAAAAAAGGACTACTGGAGACAGATTGTGTCACAGTGAGCAACTAATCAAGGAGGTAAAGACGAGGGCTGAATGGCAGGATATGCTTAATGTCAGCCAGATTGCACAGTGCAGCACTTCTTACTGCAAATAACACCAAAAGGATGAAGATGGATTAGAGAACACAGCATGTTGTGTGCTCAAGAAGAGTTAGTAGCGAACTGAAGCAGCCTTCTAAAAGTCACAAATGCAATGCTTTGATACACAACAGCCTTTAAACATGTCGACAAATCACACTCTGTCAAGCATATTTTCATGAAAAATGTCAGAGGATAAACAACAGTTGTGCCATTTTCCTTTGGACATGTAGCCGAGCACATTTTGGACTTATCCTTTCTTACAAATCTTACTAGTTATTGACAGAAATGTCAGCTTACGCTGTTTAGTGTGACTTTTGTTTCAGTTTTGTTGATGCAATGGACATAATTAGAAAAGGAGTTTTCTTTATCACAGCAAAACAAGTCTTCTGCAATTATTAAAACTGTTTGACTAAAATGGAGAAAATAGAGGAAAGAGAGTCAAAATAATATTTGTTCTTTTTGTTTTTGATATTGTTTTATCATCACTACTTTTCATCATTAAATGCAGCAAAATAAACTATTTACAAAGTAACATATCTTTGTAATTCTTTGTTTATTTACATAATGACTTTAATTGCTGGATGTTCGGCCCTTGAGCTGTTGGCCTGAAGTAACTGTGGCCCCCAGAGCAGTTTAGGTGATCAGCCCTGCTGTATACACACACAGTGAATGATGCCACACTAAATTCCAAAAATAAAACAGAAAAAAAATTAATATTTAGACAATAACTTATTACTGAATTGAAAATAATATATTTTATTGTTTTTTTTTTCCAAAGGGAAAATATTATGTTGGAGTACAAACCATTAGAGAAAAAAAAAAAAAGTTCAAAAAAAGTTGGCAACATGTTTAAAGTGTAGCCGAGTGACGTGTGTGTTTAAAATCTCCAGAGATGAACATAAATCCTGTAGGATGGTGAGTTCGTGACCTCGCAACTACTGAGCTGATTACATCACATAAGGCTTCAGCAGTGGCTATCAAATCAACCTTTCACAAAAACATGCCCAGAATTGTACCATCTGTTGTTGACAAGCACTGCAATCCATTCTGCTTTACTTTTACCAATCTTTTAGCAGCTTCTGTCAGGCTGTTGAAAGCCGATAAAGATGCTCTAAAGTTTTTTTGGGGAAAATGCACCTTTAGGCATATTTCTGTAAAATATAATACTTCATTGCTGGCATTTTTATTTAGACTATTTTAACACTCAAAAAATCTCATTTTATTTTCCAGGAACTTTATATTTATTAAAAAAAGGCTGAAGTTTCTTCTTTATGGTATTTTTTTGTAAAAGCAAAAAATTCCAAGATTTAATTTAACACAACTCTTGTTTATGGAAGTTTCCTTTAAGCTGCAGCTTTTGTGCGGTAATCTTTAATGTTGGCATGACTTCGATCTCTTGCCCACCTTCCATGACGTGCCGAAATCAACTGGACACTGATTTTGAATTTAAGAAGGTCATCCATACAGGAGGTAAACGCTTCATAACACCAACCACAGCTTTTCCATCTGCAACTTAATAACTGTCAACATTAAACTGTCCGAGGTGCCAACAAAGGTCGGAGGCCATTGGATGCAAAAGCAGATTGATGATTTAAAAAAAAAGCATCAAGGATGACACAAGTGTTTTAAAAAGCTGATACTAAAATACTGATTAGTACTTTTAGAGATTTCAATAATGCAATTAAAACATTAAACATTAAATTATCTTTTTTTTATGATAACACAGTGTGAACGCTGAGTGTTAAAGAACTTTGCTGAAGGTTTCAGGAAAATGTGAGAGTTAAATAATAGCTGAACTTTAAAGGTTTCAAACTGCAAAAAGACAAAAGGAGACTAAAGGAAGCATGAGGACACAAGGAGGTAAAATGAGACACAAATATGTTGGAAATAATAATAATTATGGAAATAATACATTTTATTGATATAACCTAAAGTTATTTAAAAGTTGTTTTGAGACAAAAAGAAAAAAATCTTTTGAAACTTGCTTTTGTTTTTAGCTCATACTTAATTAGCTTATTTAATTGATTCAAGTTTCTTAATTACCTGTTTTGTTGCTGTGCTTTTGTTGGTTTTATCAAACAGGTCTCCCTTGTAAATGAGATCCTGGATCTCAATGAGACAACCTGTATGGATAAAAGTCAAATAAAAATAATAATAATAATAATAAAAAAGATTAGTATATCAAAAAGTATAAAGGTTTCATCAACAAAAAGTCCTAGTTGCAATGTCTTGCAATAGTTGAACAATTTGATGTCTGAATGGCTGAAATGGTTCAAAGTATGTTAAAGTAGTTACAATCCAAGTAACAAAAATTATTTATAGGAATGCTGACTCAGCATTTACACAATCTCTATAATTGGAATGTCAGAATAACACGACTTAATTTATTTTTCTCTCTCTCTCTCTCTCGTTCTTCTGATTTCCACTGAAAATCCCATTTGATCTCTAGGGAATCTTTCAATCCATTCAGATCTAGGATAAGTTTAGGCTTTTGTAAATATAATCACACACATGACCTGCCAAATGGCGTAACCTGTCTGTGGTCCTCCAAATCTGCCCAACACTGCCAATGCAGCTCTCAGATGTGTGCCCTCTCTTGCAGTCATTCTGCTTGGTGACTTTCACTGGCTGATTGAATTAATGTTGCATCTGCTAGTGTTGACATGGAAACCCCCGAAGTGATGTTTTGGTGCTGTCTGTTTCTGGACATTCAGATTACCAGGCAGCACGCCCCAGTTATGTTTGTGTGTGTGTGTGCGTCGGCAAGTGTTTGTGTACATGCTAACTCTTGGACCACATGGCTAGAGGGTAATCGTGTTAGCGGAAGGGTTGATAAGTTTGCTTCCGCCAAACAAACGTGCGCTCACATAAACATCGCTGAGGCCAAAGAGCCTCGTCTCCTTCAGTGTTCACTCATCTGAAGTTCCATAAATGAATTTAATAGGAAATATTCTGCAAAAGAGCTGTGCGTTGCCTGGAAGTGAAAGCTGTGTCGGGTTTAGACTACAGTTCAATGTTTGGAAAGATTCTTTAGAGTTACAAGTAAGGTAAGCAAAGATCAAAGACTCTCTTAAAACATGATTATATGTAAAAAATAAAAGGTTAAGATTTATTCGTGAAGGAAGTTATTTTACACTTCTTGGGGCTTAAAGCCATTCAGGATTTTAGAGCCACGTCATTTTGAAGGGTTATTTTCGACTTGAGGTAGCATGCCTAATGGCTTGGTTTGTATTATTCAGTTTAAAATCAGATTTATTGGCATACAGATTCTTACAGTACTTATGATGCTGTCAGTGTACATCCAGCATATCAAATATTAATTTGTCAAGCAGAACTCAGTCATCCAATGCAAAGACTGGGGAAAAAAATATGCATCAATACATTTGCTTTGGGATGGAGAAGGAATACAAAGTAGAGAGCGGAGGAACTCCTGCAGGGAGAGTCGATAACATGACGTGTCACTGGGCAGATATGTGCTTTGCTAACCCTCAAATCTGGAATTTGGCTTGGAGTAAAATAAAATTAAGTAAATTAGGACAGTATGTTATTGAAAGCATCAATACATCTGTTTATTCCAGAGAAACTGTTGTCTTCATACTGATACAAACATTGATTTTACTTAGAAATGGCAGTCAGGTTTTTTTTTTAATGTTTGATTTAAACAGTCTAATTTGACATAAAAAGTCTATGAAGTTGTAAAGTATTACAATACTCAGTGGGCTAATATAATCAGTCTCCAATTTGTGACCCATTACTTTAAACTGAGAATCAAATCAAATTTGGTCAAAAGGACCTGAGCACATTTTCAGATTCCTGCTTTTTAAGATACATTTTGATACCTGGATCATTGTGATACCATGAACAGTTTGTATGCATATATATTCCATTGATGTTTGGTCTTAATCTTATTTTTAGTCAATTTCAATGTTCAATTTTATTTATAAAGTGCTTTTAAAACAGATAAAGGCTGCACCAAAGTGCAGAAAAAAATCACAAAAATTTCAAAAAAAATACATAATAAATCACAACAATAGTAAAAACAGATACATTAAAATTCCAATGTCAGGCCTTACTTTAATTAAATGTCATTAAATAAAATGAGTCTTAAGAAGCACTGAAGTTTTCCAAGTTATGAGCAGATCTAATATGAGAGGGTGTTATTCCATTTAATTTGGAGCAGCAAAATAATATTGATCTAATGAGGAATTATGTCTTTTTTAAAACATCATACAATATGATGACCAGAAGTTACCAGCTGGAAACTAAAAAAAAGCTTTGCAATCTCACAGGAACATTAAGAAAAAAAAAAGAAGTTTTCTGCACAAAATCATGTTTTATGTAGCTACTGCTCAAAAAAATGCTTCAAAAATATATTTAATGGCTGTATTTTATTTAGGTTGCACATAGAAAAAAGTTATTTATTCGTTATATTTTCAAAATGAAATGGTTGGAAATGTTTTAACCAAAACACTCTCTGCCTGTTTCTCTACACCACACTTTGGGACGTAATCCTCGGTTTGATATTTATAAAAACTTAGGGATGCACCGATATGAAAATTCTAGCCGATATCAATATTCAATATAATTATTGCTGGTATGGCCAACAACTGATAATTACTAATATTACACAAACACACAAATCATTTATATTTACACAAGCACAAGCACAAACATACATATGTCTTTTTTCTATACAAACCATTTCCCCTCCCAAAACAGAAACACCAACAGCAACAAGCAGGAAATCAATATCAGAATAGAATAGAATAGAATAGAATAGAATAGAAATAGCCTTTATTGTCCCGCTGAGAGGAAATTCTGGTGTCACAG
>JAUBOC010000181.1:23649806-23662662 GCA_032275365.1 Anablepsoides cearensis | reverse complement strand
TATATATATATATTTACTGAGCTGTAATCGTGGCAATATTTGGCATTAGTTCTGTTTACAAGAAGAAAACTGTGAGTTAGAAAACCTGCGAAGTTCTCAAAATAAAAAAGATGTCTACTTTTCATCTCTGAGAACACCATCTGTTTAGTCATAATACTACTCATCTGGAGAAAAACATCAATGACAAAATAAATCACATTAATTAACTGTATTTGTTCAGGTGTTTACGGGTTTTCCGGGCTCTCCCTATTCAAAGGAACACATTGATTGCTAATGATGTTTTGTACAGGCTGCATCTTTTTATCAGTGTTAATCTTATCACGAAGGTATATTGCATGTGCAAGATCTTTTTTTCTGCATATAGTTGCAAATTTTTGCAACAGATAGGGAGATCTATAACATGAATTCTTAAAGGTTCTGGAACGAAACAGTTTTTTTGGATTTCTTGGAATCTCTAATGTGATCAAACATACAATGAAGACATAGAGGGGACATAATCAGTCACTGCAGCTTGCCCAAGTTCTTCACGAGACAACACAGAATGCAACATAAAACGAGTGTATGCATTGCCAATTGTGATCAACAGCTGTTTATATTATTAAACACAAATGTGCTCTGAAAACATAAAAAAGACCAAGAGAGGGGTAAAAGCCACGCTAGTATGTTTTCACTTTCTAATTTCTAATTTGAGACCATTTTCTCTGATTTCCACCAAGTACTTTAAAGGCGGTGCAGAGTTGTGTGCACACTAACTCAGCATTTTTGTTTTTTACACAGTTCTTTCTCCCTGCTTCTTTGAATTGAGGGATAATAATGGCACAAAAACACAAACAAATGAGCACTTAGTGAACAGAGAAAGACACAAAAGATGGACGATAAAGCGAATCCAAAACACACACACACACACATATATATATGCATAATAAGATACCATCCTCTATCTCCCTCTCTGTCTGAATCAGTCTCATTAGCCATGCTAAGGCTGTAGCTGTGCTGGGTCTGCCTGCACACTAAGCTGTGGAGCTGGACAGCAGCCCACAGCAGAGAAGGTCACCCACTACTCAGTTTAATTCCCAGAAGACCAACACCAGCCTCTTACTGATAATGAGTGGACATAAATTTGCACAGGAAGAAACCTGCAGTTTGAGACACACCCATGATTTGAAAATGTGGCTAAAAAATGCTTTTAGAAATGTATGTTTTATAGTTTGGATCAATTAATACAAAGAGGTAAATTTTGATGCTTTCTGTAGAAAAGATTTTTGCTTTAACACTCTCAGTTTTAGGCTTATGTGTTGAGATGGGCGGTAAACCAGTCCACACCATAAAACCATTTTTTTTATTTTCATTCTTATATGAATTTTCCGATCATACGACACTGTGTTTCAAATAGCCTGAACATGCTTGGAATGTCACATCGCGCCCACCAGTGAACAGTTTCATGTAGACACTTCCTTGCAGCATGACTCAATGTGCACACAGGGCAGCACAAAGGACAAGCTAGTGTCGTTGTTGGAGCAGCCTTCTCAATAACTGGCCACTTATATTGATTGACACAAAAAAAGACTCGTGTTTTTGCCATCGCTGAATGTAGTACACCTCTTCAGTGACATGCATGCACAGATAAATTTCATGCACCAAGTCAATTTGCCCGATAATGATCTTTGATCAGCCTTCCTCCTTCACAACTGTACCTGCCACCATGTGCCCAAAGTGTGTGACTAATGTCTACAACCAGGCAGAGAAAAAAAAGACATGTAGAGGAGAGAAACAGTGACACAGACACAGTAAAGAAAATAACTTCTGTGTTGCAGAAATAGAGTAACTTTAGCTGACTGTGGTTTACTAATCGATAAGCAGCATTTGTACATTTTGACATCAGCTGAGCTGTGATGGGAACAAAATACAGTCCAGTACTGTGGTACCGGGGTAATTTTTAAAAATAACAGAATATAAAATTTGTCTCATACCACCCAGCACTATCTACTGTAGGTGGTGCAGAGAATGCCCAAAACAAAGAGCATAAAGTCAGAAATGTTCACACTCTTTATGACTTTTCTGGATACAGCTCAGATACCATTTACAGATCCAATCCCACAAGTTAAAATGGGAACTATTGATACCAAACTACTTCAGGACATCTTCTTTTATACCAACCCTCAGCTACTATTTTTGCAGTTTATGGGAGGAGGAGGAGTGCAAACTAAGTACTAGGCAAGTCATCACAAATTTTAAGGCTTATCAGTGTACTTATAAATATAAAAAGCATTTGTGCACTGCTCTAAATTAGCTCTCAGAACTGCAAACTGAGCAAGCATGAAGATTGCTGTGACAGCACTGTGAAAAATTTATCACAAAGTTCAAGTTGAATCGAGATTGATTTCCTATACTCTATTTTGGTTGAATTTGGGCATGTTAAAAATTATCTGCTGGACTTTATGATTCCATCTAAAAAATGCAGAATCACAGACAAACAAAACTTCAACCGTTGCTGGAAAATAACTGGAGGTCCCTGTTTTATATAACACCTTCAAGATGACACCACAGATAGTTGATCTTTACAAACACAGAAGTTAAAAATGTGTTGAAAAACTTTGGTGTGCAATGCTTTCTTTCAAAGAAACCCACTTACTTTATTTTTTATTGTTCATTTGTCCTTTGTTTATTAAAATATAATAGTTTTCGTATTGATTTGTGTTCATCTGTGAATTTGGGGACATTAATTTGTAATAGGAAGCTTTTATTGCACTAATTGTTGTTAACTCCAAACTCTTCTTTACAACTATCTTCATCTATCTTTACCATTTTCCCCCCATAGACCACTCACTATATAGAGGAGTTGAAACAGACAAAACATCAAACAATGAACTGATGGGTAAATACTGACTGCTGGAGTGCATAAATCAGAGGTCTGACGTTAATCCCAACATTTACAAACCCACCGTCTAAATGCTCTACACCATGCTTTGTCTTCAGAATTTCTTATAAAAGTCTAGTTTATACAAAGTGATTTTTATGTATTTGTGTGTGTAATACATCAGAAATGATAGAAATTAGGGATTTAATGCACTAAATATCTGCATTAAAATCTAGTATTTCCTTTTTTATTGTACATAGAAATATTTGTGCTTTTTAAAGAAATGAATAAAGTTTGAAATTAAAAAAAATAAAAAATAAAATTGTATCGGCCAATATTAGTCATTCTTTAGAATACCGTACTGGTCGAATGAGTAAAACTGGGCCAATATTAACATCTGATATTGATATCCCACTTTTTAGCTTTGTGTTTCTGTTTTGAAAGAAGGGAGATGGTTGGTCGAGTGGCATCTATTTGATCACGATAGTGATAGTGACACTGCACAGCCAGGAATAACTGATGTACAGAGCCATGTCAGTGGTCTGCTTGTTTTTTTTTTGCAGTATTGAAAAAAGACAAGTGAATTTGTATGTGTATGTTTGTGGTGGGTTTGTGAAATTTTGGTAAATATTGGTTTACAGCCATTACACAAATAATAATATTGGCTATTTTCAAATCAGCGTATCCCTAATAGAAATGTTTGTGTAACACGCAACATAAATGCTAGCATAAGCATTACAGTTTTTGCAAGTTCATTGGGATGGGATTATTGACTAGAATCAATAAATTGCTTGTTTTGTCAGATATAATGCTTACCCAACTATTTTATAATATTTCAGAATTGCCATAAAGTGCAGTTTTTGTAAACTAATCAGATTTGAACAAGTCAAGATTTGAACTGGTAAATGAACAAACAATTCCACAGCTTCACATACAATAAATTAAACCATATTTCCCCACATCATATTTTCCCAGTACACACCATGATAACCAGGCAAACAGGCATGTCTGAATGTTTATTGACTGACCATGCCTTTTGAAAATGAATCAATGCACAAGTGTCCACATGACGCTAAATGCAGAAACAAGCAGCTGTCATCAGTGTAGTCAGACAACAGTGAACATGTCAGTACAGGGATATCATAAATTCATCACGATGACATCCTACAGAAAGCTCTGCTGACTCGACCTTGATCGATTGCAGGCAGAGCGACAGATGGCCATAAAGGACAATCATTTGACTGTACGCTCATTAGCATAATGTCATGCATATACAGTACACCTCATAGGTACAAGGCCACAACTTAAAAATGCATTTAAGTAAAAAAAAACTGAATTACATGAGCAAATGTAATCACATGCCAAACTAAATTAGGTGGTTGGAAAATGAACACAGTAATCGGGTAAATATTGGACTTAGGAGTGCAACGATACAGAAAATTCACGATTCGGTTGAATTTGATACTTTTGTCTCACGATTTGATCATTTTTTCAATATAAAAAAGGAGAAATTTTCATGCCCTTCTTAACTCGGAATTTATTGAAATTATTTATGAACATTTGTTTAGCCTCAAAAATAGTTTTTAAATTAAATGTTGCTGAAACAGCAAGTTTCTCAGTGGATCTGTGCTCGACAATGCAGCCTAGGTGAAGTAGTCAAACACAGATCCACTGATCCTTCAACACAGAGCATCTTCAGGAGACAAGTTGATAAAGTAAATTTTAAAAATCTGTATTGTTGGATACAAGTGTGTATTGAGAGACTTGACTATTGAATGGTTCGATACAGGTACATGTATTGTTGCACCCCTACCATTTAGCATTTAGGTATCTTGCTTAGTGACACTGCGACATATGGGCACAATTCTGTGGCAAATGGGTATATTCTGATACCTGTTATAACCTGCTCATAATCTGTACATTCATAACCTGTTTAAACTATACTTACAGTTACAGCATACTAGCACAATTAACTGTACATTTGCAGAATATGTATTTATATTTCTAGCTAAGCACTCTGGATAGATGCAAACTGCATTTTGTTGCTTTGTACTTGTGACATGTGCAATGACAAAGTTGAATTCTCTTCTGTTCTACAATAAGTAAATCAAACCTAAACTTTCTGGTCACAAGACGACTGCCCCAACGCTGCCCCACAGTGTTAATTAGCCTGTGTTCTAAAAGTGGGCAGCCTCATTGAGACTTGTCTACAAGCTGTTTATAGACAGCAGTGTTTCAAGATGAATGCTGACATGCTTGCTATGACAACACCGTGTTATTGATTGGCAGGAATTCTTACCACAATTGTAGTCCAGTGTCATCAGCAAACTGATAACAACTAATTATTGCTTTACAAACAATTACTGTCATAAACAATGTCTTTCTGGTTATTTTTGGACATGAAAAGGTACTGAAGGCTCAACAAAGTAACACAATTCAGTGTTCAGGGGCTATGTTCCAGGCGTTACTCCGTCTCACATTCTGCCTTTCCCAGCATCAGAAAGTCTGCTTTGAAATACCCTCCCTACCATCCAAAGAGGTTGACATGTGTGCAACTACAAAACTTAGAGTGTTAATTAGCGTAAATCATTCTTTGACACTTTATATTTGATAGATTTTCTGCAGGTTATAAAGATTTTGTCAAAGAGGCCATAAAGTCACAAAGTGACGCAACTAAAGTGTTTACAATCAGGTTTAAGGAAATGCATTCTAGGTTTAGTGAGAGGTTTATGTGACGTTTTAACCAAAGTAATCAACTGTCTGACACGCCTAAAGTGGTTCTGTTATTTCTAGTAATTCCATCTTTACTTTATTCCTTAATGTCCTGTTGAATTTTATCATTTGTTTCCATCAGTGTCCTCCCATTCAGACTTATCCCCTTCTTCGTTTCCTCCCGCTTCTCATTTCATCGTAAGCAGCCCTGTTCACAATTATCGGCTCCTTTTTATCATAACTCTGTCTTTCACTGAGCCCACGTAATGTAAAAACAATAAATATAGATTTAAAAAAAGCATTTTAAAAAGCCCCGCAGGGTGGGCTTTAAACCTAAAACAATTCTTTATGCAAATGATAGAAAACAGAATAAAAGACAAAGGGGCAAAAAATTCAACTGAACTGCAGAGGAAGGAAGGGGTAATGAAAGCAGAGAGGTGTAGAGTCGTCCAGAGATTTATGGCAGGTTGCTGCGGAGCACTGACTGAATAACAGGGTGAGACCAGGTGAATTATTCATGCAATACAGGGCTGGGAGTGTGTGTAACATGTGGGGTGACATGAGCAGGTGAAACACACACAAACACACCTTTGGCCAGCTCATAGTTGAAATTATAACTAAATAAAGCTGACAGGAACTTAGAAAATAAACTGTTTATGGATTAAGAAGAATAAGATTAGAAAAATATACTGAATAAAAAAGTTACTTGTTTTGACTGGTTGGGCTTTTTGCAACATCAGTGATTTTTGTATAATTTTTTCACAAGTGCTTTGCAAGAACAAGTCAGTTTATTTTGATTGAAATAAAATAATTTAATATTGAATATAAACTGTACATTTGTAACTTATTCTACTCTACAGCAAATAGATACATTTTTCAAGAATAAACTGGCTTAAGCTGAACCATGTAAATGACTGTATTTGAATTAAAAGTTTATACAGGGCTGCACGATATTATTATTGCGATGACAATATAAGCTGCAATATACGTCTTTTCTTTCTTTCCTCCCTTTCTTACCAGTACTTCCTACTTTGTGACCTTTTTAATTTTAGGCAAAGTCATTTTTGTCTAGTGTGAGTTTTCGCTGCTGTGAGACTCTGTCCTACTGTCTAAATATAGCATTAGCATGAAACATACACCTTCAGAACTCTTTAAATAGTCAACATTTATTGCACTCATATTGCAGTCCTTTGCAATATGAATATTGCACACACAGATTTTGCGATATATTGTGCAGTACACATAAACGTACAACTAAACCTGCACCTGTTCTTTTGGCCTACAGATTAATATACATATTTTTATTTAATTGGTAATACTGGGAAATACTGGTAATTTGATTTCCTTTTGACACTTAAAATGTATTTTTTTTATTTTTGTAAAGACCATTTTACATAGACTATGACTGATTTATCAGAGCAATAAAAGTATAAAACATCCAAGGGGTGAATGCTTTTTATAGACACTCTAACTTGTAAACCACTGTCTTAAACATGATGGGTTATAAATATTCTTCCATCACTGTTGTCAAATTGCAACACATTGGAAACAAAGCAATACCTGAACAAACACTTCTAGAATAAACTGCACTTGAACCGGAACAGTGTTGTGTTGTTAACTGTGGAAGTATACAATCACAGGCTAAAATATTCTAGAACAATCTGTCTGTGTTCAGACAAGCGCACAATCTAAATTCTGATCACAGAAGCACTTCTGGGAAATACTGTCTCAAACACTCACCGAGTTGATGCAGCCAAGCTCCTTGTTGAGCAGCCAGGGCAGGGAGAGTTTTCCCTCTCCTTTGTAGCACGACTGAATCCTCTCTTTAATCTTCTCCTTTATCTGCCTCATTGTGAACAAACACAAAGCTGACTCCTTGGGCGGCTTGGCTCTGTTCTTCTGACCTTGGGCAAATACAGTGAACAGAACCTCCTCGTGCTCTCGAATACCAAGAGAACGTGCCAAACGGGTTCCCGGACGGGCCAAAAACGCATCCTGAACCAAGCGATACTCCACTCCATCCTTTGTGCAGCCGATGGGGAATTCAACGTAAGAGTAGAACTTGGGATCATCGACGCAAAGGCGAACAATTTTCGAGGTGAAGAACTGTTCGCTGCTCGCATCTGGTGACGTGAGTTGGGTGTCGAGCTGTAAGGTGAGGTAATAGACAAACTGCTCACTGTTGAAGCCGTAGATATAGTAGATGTCAAACGCCGGGAACTTAGAGAGGGTGTCGGAGGGAATTTTCAGCTGAGATGAGACAAACTCGTCCTGGTACACAAAGCTGAACATGTCCGCGTTCTCCTCGTTGGACATGAGCTTTCGACTTGACAGAGTGGGGAAGTACTCTGATTTCCCATCGATGGGGGTGCCGACAAACAGTTTGCCACCCCCACCAAAAATATCCGGGGAGATCACCACACCGGACATAGTGCCAGCCTCAGCCACACTGGATAGATAATGTTCTTTACGATGGTGCGGTTCACCGAGCTTGAATAAATCATCCAGACGCAGGAATTGACATATTCCCTGGGAAGTACTCCCACATGCAATTAAGCGGTTGTGGGCAGCATCGAGCAGCAAGAGTTTATTGATATTAGAAGTCTGCACCAGCTCATGGGGGCAGGACTGGACGCCGGGGGGAGGGTAACACCGAGGGTTGTCGGTAACAGGACCGGTTACGTGGCTTCGCAACTTGGCGAGGTCGCCGGAGAGCTTGTAAATCCAGTTGACGGCGCCCAGATAGACGTCTCCGGTTTTGTTGTTGACCACTAAATGTGTGAGGCCCCCTTCGGGTGGAGAGAAGGAGTGGAAGGAGGAGGAGGGAGGAGTGGTAGATGTGGAAGTCTCGAAGAGGAGGAGGAGGAGAGGGATGAGGAAGGGGAAGAGAGGGGGCGGACTGAGGTGAGAGGACATGGTGGTGAGGGGAGGGGAGGGGAGGGGATGCGTGAGCAAGTGGGTGTTAATGTGTATTTTTGAGCGTTTAATCCGTGAAGGGTTCGGTCAGTTCCTCATAAAACTGCAGGGTACGACAATACAAAAAAACTGAGTTCCAAAGTAATCAGTTTCCACTTGTGTTTATTCCTTTTTTCTCCACTTTAAAGGTTATAATCTCATCCTTTGGTCCTCAGTCTCATCTGCCACCAGCCCTGAGAGAGAAAGAGAGAGAAAAAAACAGATTTTAGCTAATGCATGCATCCTTTTTATGCATGTGCAGTGATCTGACAAGAATGCATTTGTAACAAAAAGATGACACCCGACATTCACCCAGGACACAAGGACTTGAATGCTGAAAATAATGATAAAAAAAGTAACAAATGAGGGCCTTGTTTTATCGACTTTTTGATTCTTGGCTCGCACCACTCAGTGGAGTGCATCTTTTAAAAGACAGGGCTAAACATTGCTCCTCTGTGTATTGATTGTCTGGAGGTATTCAAGGATTCAGCTGAAAAAAGTAAACACATGCACACAGTCGTGGTGAAGTGCAACCTTTTTAATTCCCAGGTTTTTACTTTTTAAGAACATGATCCTACAAGACAAAACATTTCATAAATAAAACCAGCCAGTTCTCACCAGATTAGATAAATACAACCATAAAATGAACAAAAACCTAGGACATTACTCAGTGTCAGTGATTATTTAACCTAAACTAAACCAAAATTCAGAGAATAAATAATGAAAAACACACTCATTTAAAATCTGAACAATGATTATCAACACAAATTAAACTTGCATCTTCTATATGACCTCCTGTCTTTCACATTATCTTAGAGGAATTTTACTGTATTTTTTCAGGTTTCAACCAACATTTTATCCAGGCAAAGATTTGTTTTCTTTTACAGCCATTCTGTTGTCGGTTTACTAGTTTTTGATCACTGTCCTCTTGCATGATTAAGTTTGCAAGTTTGTGGCTAAAACCAAACTGAAAAATTCCGTCTTCCACCACAGTGTTTGACAGTTGGTATGAGGAGTTTAGCCCGACTTACTGTGTTTAGTTGTATCCAAATATAGCTTGGTGTATTAAGGCCAAACAAACATTGGTGTTGTATGCACAAAGAACATAGCTCCTGTGGTTTGTTCAAATGTATTGCATCTGCATGTGTGTGCATATAGCATTAAAAGAAATAAACAACCTTTCATGAACACTGACTGAGTTACACGGTTGGGGAAATTTAGTTCTTGCAAAATTTTGGATCGGAGCTTTGTTGCTCAATATGAACCATCAGAGCAGAGAACTGGCCACAGACGGCTTATGATGAGGTCCTAGTCCAACCTGATAAGATTAAAAATGCGGTGGGAGATAGTAAAAGTGAAACCTATTTGGCTGCATACCAGTTCAATATAAATGCAGTAGAGATTCTAGGAAAGATTGCTCTAAAAAGTAAGAGTTGGGTATTAAAGAATGTAAACCATCCATCTATTTCCCATTTCAACCATCTATTCATTTATTTTCAATATCCACTAATCTGGTCAGAAAAAGAACAAAAGCTGAGGCAAAGCTAAGAAGACTAAAGGGACAATATGGCTGCTATAAATGCTAAAACATCAACACATTTACATCAATTACAGTCAGTATGAGATAAGAATAATGATTAAATAAACTGATGAGAAATTAGGGCTGCACAATATATCGAAAATGTATCGTCATCGCAATAAATCGCATCGCAATATGCATATCGCAACAACTGCATAAACTGCAATAAATGGTTGACTCAAAAGTTTGCATTTATGCGTTTTGTCATTCAGATGGAAGCTTGAAATATTTCATCAATCTAATGGAGCCCTTCATGTATTTGGTTAATTGGATAGGTCTCTTCATACTTAAAAAAAATATCGTCATCGCAATATTAAGCTTTGTTATCGCACATCGCAGGTTTTCCTAATATCGTGCAGCCCTATGAGAAATGCATTTTAGCTAAGAGGTTCAGATACATATTCCTGAATTTTAAATAAAAGCATTGATTAATTTCCAAAATGAACCATTGTTTTGTTTGTTTGTGTTGTTAATACTTTGTTTTTTGTCTGTGGGAAACAAAATGTTCACGCTGATTCATGATTGAAACGGCTGCAGTATTTGAAAAGAAAATAGATTTCCTCCGGCTAATTGCAGCAATGACAACACAAATCAGAGGAAACATGGATTAAAAATAAATAAATAAAAATAGAAAACTGAACAAAAGCGGGTGACTTTGTCAGAGTTGTAATGTGCATCAAACAAATGGTGCCAAACCTAAACTTGTAGTGCTACCCCACACTTTATGAGTGCATTGGTCCATGTGCAAATAAACGCAAAGCACAAAGCAAAGGTTTGTTTCACGACTGACTTTGGTCAGCAAGCTATTCTTGTCTCGGATTTCTGCTGCTCCTTATTCCTCCTTTTCATTGCATTCCTCTCTCTCTCCTCTCAGACACTTTGCTCCTTGTCAATAGTGTCTTTCATCTCCTGCCCAGTCGTGATTACAGTGGCCCTGATGACGATGCTGCTGCCTGTCTCACCAGGACAATGCAGCTACTGTTAGCATCCAAAAAGCTCACAAAAAGAAAATAAGTCAGTGTACACCTTTCACATTACAGTATAGTGTCTAAAGCTTTTGAAACAAGTGCACTGAATACATTTGATCTCAGCACATTCACAATTAAAATGTACTAACATGAAATAATCTGAGCACACAATCCTGCACGAGTCAACACAACACATTCATACTTGAAAAGAAAAAAACACAGTAAACACTCACTTTGTTCATTAAATGATATGATAAGAATAAGACTATTTTTGCTCCGCTTCTTTCTCCCTTTTTCTGACGTTCCTTTTAAAAGCTATAAATAAGTGGAAACGCTGGACTCAGTGGCAGTATAGATTTAGTAACCAGTGAAGCTGATCTCTGATGTTATCTGCAACTGTTTGACTAAACTGGGACAAAGAGATGAGAGGAAAGACGAGGACGTTTGTGAAGCGGGGAAAAGAAGTACTTTAGAAGTCTTCCTGCAACATCTGGATCCGATCAAAGGAGAAAAAAATGATTCTTATTTGTGGAGAAATTTGTTAGATTAATGGCTGTGAACACATAAATGTTAGAAGAAAAACAGGCTGGAAAAAGGGACAGAATTTTTTAATAGGCAACAAATGTCTATTGTCATGTGATGCACACTACCATAGTTCAACCACATAATGTTGTACAAAAACACAAATGTATAGTTTTACGAATGGATGGATGGATGGATGGATGGATGGATGGATGGATGGATGGATGGATGGATGGATGGATGGATGGATGGATGGAAAACAAACTCTATAAGGTTTTCTAACTTGTAATCAGAGATAATTTGAATCAACTGAATATTTTTAATTGACCCCATTAAAAAATAAAACCTGTACATACTTAACCTCTAGTTGCAAATTTGTTTATTTTTATACAATGTTCATATTAAATCTTTAATCTGAAAATATAATCAAATTATTTTACTTCACATGTATCTAAATCCTCCAAATCTCAATAACATGTAAGTCAAGCTTAGTTATTTATAATCAGTGTTTTTCAAAGTGGGAGCTGCAGCCTGGCGGGGACCACCAGGGAGCACTAAAGAATGTCTTAGAAATCTAGAGGGAAGATAAGAAAAAAAGCAAAAGATAAATAAATCTAGTAAATAGTTTAAATACATCCATCATCTGTTCATTTTAAATTGTTTAACCAGGCAAATCCCACTGAGATCACAGATCTCTTGTTCAAGGGAGGCCTGAAGACATCCTAGGGTACTTGTTTTTGGGGTGTGGGGGAAACCGGAGAACCCAGAGAAAATCCATGCAAGCACAAGGAGAACATTCAAACTCCACACAGACAGACCTCAGGTCTGAACCGGGGAATCGAACCCAGGACCTTCTTGCTGTGGGGCGTCGGAGCGAACATGCTAACTCCACCAAGAAAGATCCTCTGCCAGGATTTGATCCAGCAACCTTCTTGCTTGGAGGCAACAGCTCTACCAACTGAGCCACCATTTTAAATCAATATCACCAAATTTAATCTGTTTTAAATCAATATTTTAAATAATGTGACCAATCACATCAAACCAAGGATTAAATCAAATTTGGTCAAAATGACCTAATCCCATTATTCTTGGCATTAAAAGGCTTCATTCAAGCTTCACCTTGATCATCCTGATATTATCAGTGGTTAAAAGATATGACTTAATTGTGACCCATCACATCAAAACGAGGATTAAGTCCAAAAGTGGAATATGGAGAAATAGGCAAATGTAGTGTTTTGATATAAACACTTACAAAAATTGTAT
>JAUBOC010000181.1:23618124-23633848 GCA_032275365.1 Anablepsoides cearensis | reverse complement strand
GTCAGTCCGACCAATCACGTCTCTTGGGACGTCTCCGCCCACATTAAGACCTCCGCCAATCACAACTTGGGACGTCTACGCCCACAGGACAACATGTTCCGCAGAGACCCCCTTCTCAACTGGTGCAATGAGTTGCTTCTCATTAGTTAAACAGCCATGTTGAAAGAAACATCCTGTGGTCGTATAAAAGATGTCAGACTGAGAAGTGTCAAATCATTGGTAGTATCAAACAAAGAAAACATCTAAAGAGATTGAAGAAACTACTAAGATAGGGTTAAGAACTGTCCAATTTATTATTAAAAACTGGAAGGATAATGGGGACCCATCGTCTTTGAGGATGCACCCGTCATAGTGTCTACTGTACAAGCCTGTAGGGGTGGGGCTATGACCTGGGGTTGCTGCGGTTGGTCAGGTCTAGGAAACTTATCCAAACAATGCCACAGCGAATGTGTGCCGTCATCAAAGCTAAGGACGATCCAACGAAATATAAGAGTGTGTGATCTTTTTTGTTGTTGGCGACTTCTTTTTGGGCCAGGCAGTGTATATCGGACATAATGATATTATTATATTACATAATATGCATATAATATATTATTGTATTACATTTTTTTCCTGAAAAGTTTCCAAGTTATTGATTACTCAGATAGCAAAATATACATGATTCAACACTGAAATATGGTTAGGCCTGATATTGAATCCATGTTGAAATCATACAAAAAGTGGTTGGTGACTTACTTGTTTAAGGTTAGGTTTTCAACCATAACCGATACTATATGAATGTTGATTCAACATTAGACGTTGGTATTTCAATCATTAAAATTCCACATGAAACAACATTGGTTCTTTGACTAGAACTGGATGATTGTTTGATGGTTGATTCACCGTCAACCTTAACCAAAAATCAACTTTTTGGACCATAATTCAACATAGAATTAACATCATTTGCTATCTGGGTAAGGATGTCCAGTGATTTTCAAATTTTTAACGTCTAATTAAGATGAGCAAATCTGATGATTTAGTGCAACTATCACACCTCTCATGTTGTGTGTTTGTTCACAATGGCACTTAAAGAACACGAACATGATTGCTCGTGTTATGTATGCGAATTCTGTTTGTGTGACTGTGAAAAACAAAAGCAAAGCTCCGTGGATTGTGAAATCGCATACCATTTACAGTGATAAAAATCTCTTAATCTAGCTGTGTTGGCCCCACTCGCTGCATTAGCCCCAGTCATTTCCCTAAAGGACCTCTGGAGTGTGGTAACACTTAGGTCTGTAACTGACTCCCTCTCTTAGAGAGAACCAGATGTTTGAGTTGATATACTCAGTGCATTCAAGGGATAATCTCCTTCATAGTGTCTCTGCAGCAGACACAGGTTTCATGTAAACAAGACATCAGCAGCTATAAACGTGGAGAATAATCGTTATGTTCTTGTCAGCAATCTGGTTGCTTGTTCTTTCTTTTTTTTAAATGACTTTTATTCATCTTAAAAACATACAAGGAAAGTTGACTGAAGGTGAAACATATTTAAACCTCCCAGTAGCCATGCAAAATAAAGTCAACCTATAGGGCTTGTATAAAACTGTGTAATATGTGAGTGTGTGTGTGTGTGTGTGTGTGTGTGTGTGCGTGCGTGCGTGCGTGCGTGCGTGCGTGCGTGTGTGTGTGTTGTGGTGTAAAGCCTTTGCTCTGACCACAAGCTTTTTCCAAGCTGCAAAATGTGGGAAAAATGTTCTGAGACTCCAAGCATGAAGGGAGGTGCTAGGAACACTGAACCAGGACAAACATAAAAATCCATTTCTCCATTAGCCATGTTCAAGCTCAGCCTGGCACATCTTGGTTTGGTTGGAAACAACAGCTGCAAAAAAAAAACTATATATAAAAAAGAAACTACTCCAGTTTTCTATTGTTCAATACAATAATGACTCCTATTATATTATATAAGTGTGCATAAGAGCCGACTCCGTGCTCAAGACTGCGAGAGTCTTTGAGTACGACGTCACTCTTGAAATGATCACGTTGCAAAAACGGTGAAACTTTCACTTTGAGGCGAGTGAACTGACACAGCCGAGGCAGTTTACAGTGGAACAGTGTGAAGAGTGGATCTATCCAGAGAGGAAGGAATGTGACCTCTCAACCCTACCCATGACCCCGTGCAGCCGCTGCAGCAGCCTTATCTGATTGGTTCGTCTGGAACTTTAATCATTCCCAGAAGAACCCAAACAGGGCCGCCAAAAACTAGAGGGACCGAGTGGGGGGGGGGGAGAAAACAGGAAGAATGACGGCAACACTTTCACATAATCAATGTGCAAAAATTACGTTTAAACCAAATAAAGATTTTGATTATAAGAGAGTAGCAAATATATTCATGTCTTTCTCATAACAGAAAAATGCAGTCAAGCACAGTGATGGGGAGAATTTACAGAACTTTTTTTTCAAAAATTGTATTCTTGTGTTTTTAAAACATTCCACCTGCTTAGTTGGAGCTGTTAATAACAGCAATTGTTACCTTAATTTGAAAGTTGATTGCTTTAAAAAGAATATCACTTTATTCAGTTAGACAATAAGCGGCAGGAATGTAAAAGAATACAAGAATATTATTTTCTTTCTAAAATGAAAATAAAAAAAAGTTACATAAATATTAAATAAATAAGTCTCTGAAAAATGTCTGTTCTCAGCATGAGATGGAGTTAATAAGATGATCAGGACATGCTGTAAATTTCAAAGCTTTTAGTTTTTGCCAAGAGGGAATTGCATCACTTACTGCAGCTTCCCTACTGTACAGATTTGTGATAATAAAGTGAAGCTTTGCAGCGTTTAACCAACCAGCCACCACGTCACTCCCAAACGTACACACCAGCAACTATTCCTTCCACTGGATTTCCTTGTGAAAAACGACACAAAATCAGCATGCAGAGAAAAACCTATCAGTAATCCCCTGCTGCCTGGCTTTGGAACTGCCTGTTTGCCCCGTAGGTCCCACCTACACCTCTTCAAAAACACGCATGCACACACATTCAGAACCATAACCGCACACTTCCTCATCTCAAAAAGACGGAAAGGAATCCTGGTCTAGAATCCAGTGCATCTTTCTAATTCATGCACGTGTGTACCCAGCAGCAGGCTACGTGTGCAGAAATATATCAGTTTTCTTTTTTTATCATGTGCTGCAGTATAACCCCTGCTAATCCCTTCAGAGTGGCAGAGCTTTATGGTCAATTCACACTCTTTCATGCCATTATACGTCTTCTCTCCTCTTTGTAGCCTCAGGAGTAATCCCCACAGGAGATGTGGCAAAGCATCAAACACCAGTGGAATAGACTTATCAAACATGGAGACTGTGTCATGGATATACCATGCATAAACACAACTTACAATGCAGTCACATGGCTGGGCGCCAAAATATTTGTATATAAAAAAAACAGCACTTGAACAAAATGAAGAAACGTTATAGGTAGTACTCACTCAGTGTTTGATCCAACATAATTCAATCAATATCAACAACAACAAACGTGTTGAGACAATTTAGAGAACAAATCCAACGTATGTATGCACTTTAATGTGTTAAATAGATCAGCTGGGCCAAGACAGAGAGTTAAGTGTTGCTTTTTCTGTTCCTGCAGTGTTTGTGATGTCTACGACCGTTTTACTCCCGTTTCTGACTAGTTCTGTTTGTTTTCTAGATCTCAAAAGACCAACTAGAATGAGCTTTGCTGGAGGCAGCTTCATGTTCTTAATGAGAGGAGCGGAACACTTCCTGGCATACATGGATTTCAACTCTGTGTGTCTACAAGTCTCCTTATACGTTTAGTTTAGTATGGGGTCGTTGTGTTGTGTAGTCGTTGTTGTCCTTGGGCAAGACACTTCACCTGCTTGCCTACTGATGGTGGTCAGAGGGTCCGGTGGTGCCGGTACATGGCAGCCCCACTTTTGTCAGTGTGCCCCCCATCATCAGTGTATAAATATATGTGTGCACAGGTGAATGTCTGTATGTGTAAAGTGCTTTGGGGTCTGGAGGGACTTGATAAAACGCTATGTAAGTTCAGTCCATTTACCATTTAGTTGTATGATGCGTAGGGATGTACGATGTATCGGCATAAACATTGTTATCAGTAAAACTGTGCTGATATTAACGTCCAATATCGATTTTCCCGCTGGTTGCTTTTTGTGTTTCTGTTTTGGGAGGGTTGGTCGAGAGTAGGGCTGCACGATATTAGGAAAACCTGTGATGTGTGATAACGCTGCTTAATATTGCGATGACTTGCGATAAATGAACAAACACATATGTAGTGTTTATATGTTTCTGCTCTGGATTCAAAGCAAAAAAAAAATAACCTAAAAAAGCTAATCATTTCCATTCCAGCCTGATTTTTAGTATGAAGAGACCTATCAAATAACCAAATACATGAAGGGCTCCATTAGATTGATGAAATACTTCAAGATTCCATCTGAATGACAAAACACATAAATGCAAACTTTTGAGTCAAGCATTTATTGCAGTTTATGCAGTTGTTGCGATATGCATATTGCGATGCGATTTATCGCGATGACGATACATTTTCGATATATTGTGCAGCCCTAGTCGATAGGTATCTGTTTGACCATGACAGTGTTAGTGATAGTGTCACCAGTTGTGTAATATCGGTAAATATTAGTTATCAGCCATAACAGCAAAATCAGTATTGAATATCAATATTGGCTAAGATTATCATATCCTACATCCGTAATTACGTTTAACCCAAAACACTGACAATTTCTATATATTTTGATGTAAAATTAAAATAATGTGTCTGTTTTTTAAACTTCCAAAAATCTCATCCTTCAGTATTTTGGATATGAGTGTTGAAAAAAAACCTGCTAGGACAAACTGTCTATTTTTTATTCTTTTTTGCTGCCAAAACAATTATTCGGGTACAATATTGGGAACTTCTGAATCAACACTAAAGATGCCACCTGATTGTAGTGGAAATTCTTTTTTTATTTTAGCAAAACAATTTTTTAATTTATTATTATGTTAATTCAGCAAAAGTGACAACAAGTAATTTTCGTGGGGTACTTTGCATAGTTTGTTCATTAAAAATTTAATACTCTGTAGTAAAGAGACAGGAAGCCAAAGCAGTCTTGACTAAAACATCAGCATACTTTTGAACTATGCACACATTATACTCAAAACCCAAACAAAGCCCCACATGGATTCAGGTATGGCTTAATAGGAGGAAGAAATATGAAGCTGAAATCCTCCAGGAAAACACAAGGAAGCTAGTCAGCTACATCAGCTCACCGTGCAAAAATGAAATGTTGTGTTCAACAGCCACATAAACAGTTCAGTTTCCTGGGTTTCACAAGAGGAAAAAATTTGAAACAGTCAGTGGAGATGTAAGGCATGAAACACACACACACACACACACACAAATGCTCAAAAACAAACCTCAGAGCTACACACAAGAAAACATGCCGACTCAAACACGCACACTATTTCACACGAGCAATTTCACAAAACCATACACACACAGCTGCTCCCACTGCGTGCACAAAGACACAAACGGCTTTGAACTAACACACACCCACACATACACAATGAGTGTGGAAGTGTATGTATGAGAGGAACTGCTCCATTTCTCTCATTAAGGAGAAAGAGCTGCCTGCAGCAAAGCCTCCTCTCGTCAGTCTGTAGAGATCTCTAAAACCAACAGAACCAGTCAGGGAAAGGAAGTAGGAATAAAACTATCATACACACAGAGTATGTGCAGAAAAATATGACAAAAAAAGAATGAAAGCTTCATTAGAACAATACAGAGCAAAAAAAACGTAAAATAAGCTACAGGTAGGAAGATGCTGAGCATCTTCAGGGTATTTTTAATGCAACATTAAACTTACTTTTCCCCTAGAATTAAATTGAAATGTGGTGCACTGATAGAATTCAATAAACTTACCTCAATATTTTCTCAAAGAACTTTAAATATATTTGAATGACATATTTTTAGAAATATTTAGTGTAAGTATTTATTTGTTGTAATAAAGTCATTTCTTGCACCTGTAAATTGAGACAGGACAATTGTGACAACAAATTGTGAAAGAGATGAATTAAAACCAAAATGAGTCAGAAAGACTATTAGATTGCAAGTAATTAAATTTTTCTTGGTATTTCCAGATTGTGTCTTTAAAGCCTTAAGGATTGAAGAACAAAAATTATAGTAAACACAACAATAGAATCTGCTAAACAAAACAATAGTATCTGTTAAATTTAAGTTGAAGAGAAAGTGCAAAATAAACACACATTAGGACCTTTAAAGTGCCTGTGACATCATTTTTTGTAATAAATATGAATTCATCTTTATAGATATAACATTGGTAGCATATTGCAAAAAACAATTCACACCGCTGAGATGAACAGTTGTTGAGTTATTTGATGGTCAAGCAACAGGAAGTGATGTCAAAGGGGAACAGAGCATTATTAAAACAACACAGACTGTAGAGAATAATCTAATGTTTCTTTTGAGTCACTACCAGAGAGAGAGAGAGAAAAGTCTGAGCTCAAATGAAATTGTTTCAATAAAGAGTTTTCTTTCATTAAGAGTTTCCCTTTGATGTCACTTCCTTTTAAAAATATGTCAGTTTTAGGTCAACATGGGTCGACTCGTGTTTTATGCCAAGTTTCCCATATATAAAGATTTTTTCTTTGACCTTTTGTGTGTGAATGATATGCATGTCACAGGCACATTAAAACACAGGATAACAAAACATATATTATGGTTTTAATGAATGGTTCACTTTAGATTCACTTCAGCATGAAGTAAGTCTGGGACAGTGACATAAATAGAGTCCAAAACACCCTGTAATCTGATGTGATTGTTGCCAACAAACATCCGGCTGAAATTAGATTGTAGGTAGCTGTAAAAGCAAAGTCGGAGCTTGATAAAATAAATGAAACGCATCAACTATAGCACAATAAAAAACACAACAAAACCTTGAAAAAATGATTTGAAATGAGATCACTAAATGTGTATTCTTATTTTACTCTTTGAAAGCGGTGTAAACATTCTCAATGAAAAGAAGAAAGGACCTGAGAGGCAAGAGGGCAAAAAAACTAAACGACAGCACACAACACAATACTATATACTTAAATCCAAAGACGGGCTCAAAACCAGAAAATAATGGACAGCCCCATTAGACCGAGGTTATTTAGTAAAGCCGTCTCACTAAACAAAAGCTTCTCCTGCGATTGTGTCACTTCTGCTTTCACCAAACTCAACCCTTTCTCCTCAATTTTAGTCCATTTGTAACCCCCTGCGTCTCTCAAAAAGCTAAATTGCCTGTCCCCGTCGCCATCCCGTGCATCACAACTTTAGAAACGTAGCAATTCGCAGGGCAGTTTTTAAACGGCCGGGGAGACGCCTGAGCACTGCTGCTTTTAAACGGAGAACTCACAAGGTGCCCCTAAATGGATTTCCAACACGTTTTTGACCCTGTGATTTACTTTATTGTGGGGGAGAGGAAGCGTTTACTATCAAAACCGCAGTATTTCTGGGTCTTGTCAGCCATATTTTTCCTTTTAGACGGGAGCGCAGGTGAATTTAAAGTTGCCAGGAACGAGCGTGAGACAAATGCAGGAGAAGGAAACAGAAGTGACAGAGTCCTGCTTTAACAGGCTGAAACTATACGGAGATTGTTCATTTCCCTCAAATGTGACAACAAAAAACAACATTTTAGTTGATTTAAGCAGACAATAACCCTGCCGTTTCTTAGTGCAGAACAAATTACATAATCAAATACTGTAAACTCAGGCTGCTGATGCTTCACAGGACAGGAGGAGGACAACAGCTGTGATGTCCTTGAGCAAAAGGATGCTCAGGTAGTCGTGCTTCTCGTTATAAAAAAGACAACATGCATCACATCTGGTCCTCTGATCCTATTTCCTAAACATCAACACTAAGTCAAAGACAAAAGACTACAACGTGCTCGTCTCAAAAGCATTCTCTTTCCCCCACTTGGACTAAGCACTCAACAAAATGAGATGTGTGTGTGTGCGCGCACGTGCAAAGAGGCATGTGTGGGATGATTAGGGGAGTGTCACTGTAGTCCCTGACTCAGCATTTCTGCACTGTCTATCCCGTCCTTTTTACTGCAGTTTCCTTACAGCAGAGCTAAAAGGAGGCGGAGCGGGTGGAGGCGGAGCGGGTGGGGGTGGGTGGGGGGGTCGACTCCAAAAAGGTTTCAAGCACAAGATCGATTACATTGTCTTTTTACCTCATATTTTTCACCAGCTGGTAAATTGTTTTTGTCAGCAGCCTGATCAGACAGCCAAATACACTTTCTTTTCCATCTTGCCGTTCATCCTTCTGTCTTCTCTCCCTTCCTTCCCCACTTCCTTCCTAGATGTGATTTTGCTGTAAACTCTGTCCCACTTTTCTTTCTTTTAAGAATATGAATTACTTATGTTTTATTTATGATCGTTTTATTCTTTGCCATAATTGACAGTCTTTTTTGAAACTAGTCCAAAACACGGTGCAGCAGGTAAAAAAACAACCCATGAAAAATATAATAATGCACTTTTAGCATTCGGTTTTAGGCTGTACAGCGCTTATCATACTGCTCATTAACTGGAAGTGAACCTGTGACAACCTTGTGGTGAGTGACAAGTGAAGGTAGTTGTCACTTTGTACGGCACTAATAGGTTGAGTCATCCATCTTTTCTTGATAACATTCTTCCAGGGAGCTGGACTTTGTATACAAAAACTGAAAATGGTTTAAACATTTTTTTCTACCCATTTTTGTCCGGGACCTAATTGTGGAAAGGTTTTCCAACCTCTTCATACAACTTTGAATTCTGAACAGCAAACTTAGGCCATAATAAGAACTAAACAACCTCAAACTCTTTTTTAATATTTTCCATCATCTCTTCTTCTGCTCATCTGAGATACATTCTTCAAACTCTTCACTTTGCTCAACTTTATCACTTTTGCTTTCCATAACTTGTTCCACCTTGATTAGTCATAGTACCTGGTTGTGTTTCAACTTGATCAAAATATAGGTTAATCTTAGAGAGCAGTCTAAGGTCAAGTCAGTTTGGGGTTTTGTTCAGAGGTGAGGGAAGAATGGGGCATGGGATGGAGCCATCTGGGAGAAAACCCAGAACATGTTGGAGAAACTATGGGTGTTTTCACACCCGATTGTCCGGTAGACTGGGTACGAATGTGGACCAAACATGCAACATTTGTTCACATTTTCAGCTGGTGCGGTTCGCTTTCACACTGCCTTGTGTCAAATGAATCAAACCCTGTGAACCATCTGTTCACCCACTCACCTGTGGTGGCGCTGCAACAAGAACCACTGAAGGAAACAACACAAAAATCTCTGAAGAAGACACTGAGTGCAACTTCCTTCTTCATGAAATGCAAACAAAAACGGTGTGGTCAGATTTTAGGCATTGTAAGATTTCTCTTTTGTTTTAGGCAATTGGGCAAACAAGCACTCGTCGGCGAAGTGCACGGAGTAGGACTGCATCCCCCTTCACAGCACTGATGTTCACTTTATACAAATGTCAAGCAAGGTACTGTGTATGAGTAACTGTAGTACTATTATTATTCCAAATGCCCTCTGCTTCCTGCTTTTGGAGCAGTCTCCAGTCCAGTTGGGATTCACACATGCATTAGAACAACCGAGTCGAGACTTGGGTTTGAAGGTAGACCAGCTCTTTTGTTCCGCATCAGAGTTTGATTACGTATTCACATCTCCTCAAACAAACAGGACTTTCTAGGCAAATGAACTAGAGTTTGATTAAAGCGGACTAAACAGGACTGGTGTGAATACACCCTGTGTCTCTCAACAGGCCTGGAAAAGCCTTGGAATCCTCCTGGAAGAGCTAGTTAAGGAAAGAGATGTCTGGGTTATTGTTATTAGGTTGGCTCCATCCCTGCGACCCATCTCCAGAACAAGAGACAGGTAATGAATGGATGGATGAATGGATATATTTCAGCATCCATTTGTCAATTTCCCCAAAACTGTCTTCATCGCATGTTTTTAGTGTGGAAATTCTAAAGCTCTAAAAGGAAATGGTCTAAAAGTCATAAAGACGGACAAGTAGCGTCTACCATTACTCTTCCTTTTAACCTCCACACCTTTTCAATGTTCCAATTTCTTCAGCCTCTTTCGTCTGGTCCTCGCCTCTTTCACTAACCCTTAGCTAAAAGCGAAAAAGCAGACAATCCACGTAACCACTCTGACTCCTCTTCTCACCTTCACAGACCTCTATGATCCCTCCTCATGCCCATCGAGTCTCTACTTTGACACCTAAACACTTCCAATGTTTTTAAAACCTTTACTATTAGCTTTTACAACTCAGTCAAAACAAAAGGGGTTTTTCTTCATTTTTAGATTCTTACATGGCAGACATTTTTGGCATTCATTTTTGAAAAGAGAGGCAAAATTGAAACTTATTCTGACACTGTTATATGCGAAACATAATGCACTCCACGGCATCTCATGGGCATAGAGAACTCTGAGGTGAATGTAAAGTTATTTTGTTCCCAAGTGCATATGACCCAGTTTTAGACACATAACAAAACTAAATTGTTCTTCAAATTATGTATCTGAAGTATGATGTTGTAGTCTTGCAGTAGCTTCATCTTCCCTTATGTCATCTTTCCCTCCGTTTTTTTAGCATGTCCCTCCTCTGACTTCCTCCCACATGTCCCAGGGAAAATCTAACCAGCAGTACAGATAAGAAAAGACCGATTTACATCTGAAAACCATGCATAAAAAAAAAGAATGAAACATTCTGACTTTGACCTTGGCCCAGCTCTAAATACCATGAGGAGAGAAAGGTAAAGGGAAGATGTGTGAGTTTGAGGGGAGAAAAGGAGATATGCTGACTGGACTTGTGCTGCAAAGTATAGCAGAGGGTTCAGTGATTTTTTATTTATTAATTTTTTTTAATATTGAGATGTGGATCATGCACGCACACACACACACACAGAAACACAAAGATGCATACAGCGCACAAACTGATTATTTTGCTGCCTCAACTGCTCAGACAGCTCCGAACATAAGGCAGAAATTGGCCATTTGGGACAACAAACACAAGCTGCATGCTCTACAGAAGCAGAGAGAAAAAAAAAAAAAACGGGTTGCTGAGATTCTTTTAATTGCTGACAAAATGGCAGAAATATCCTTGCTCACATTAGGGCAAGAAATTACCCACCCACATGTTCTCTGACATAAAAACTCTGCACGCAGGCGCTAATATCAATCAAACAAACTTTTTTCGCAGGTCCTTTGATAACTAACGAGGTGCCTGAGTGTTAAAAATAGCCGCCACCTCTGACTGCAGTCACCTGTGCGCTATCGAAGCATCTTTTCCTGTTTCAACCAACCTGCCCCGATTGATGTGCAGTGGCCTTTCATTGCATCAAAAAGATGCCAGCGACTTTAAAGCTTTGTCACTTCGCACTATCTCACCCTCATTTTAGTTTAAAGCCTTTCCCTCATTTTCAGTCTCCTGTCTGTGCATATTGCAAACACTGAATGTACAGGGGACATTGTCAACAGAATTAAAAGACAGTATTATTCTATGCAATGTTTGCTTAAATGAGTTTGTAAATTGCTGCATTAAAAAGTATAGATTAAATAATTTTCTGTTGAAGGGGATGTTATTGTCACTGAAAAAAGTAAATATTTTGGTACTTGCATTAAAATAATATTTTTATAAAACAGGTCATTTATAATATTTAAAGCTGCAAAAGAGTCTGAACAAATCTACACTGGTTTAAATGGTCTACATTTAGGGAAATAAAGAACTTGTAGATGCACTTTTACAAAATTCGTAGGGGTGTCCCGACACATCTTTTTCACTTCCGATACAATACCGATGTTGCAGCTTTGAGAGTTGGCTGATACCGATATTGAGCTGATACAATCAGAACGATTCACACTTACTTTTATTATTTTATAATGTGGAATCTCAAAAAGTCTTGATCAAGTCAAACACTGAACAATAGTCAACAACAGTAGGTATGAGAAAAATTGGCCCATTTATTATTAACCAATGAGTTACATACATTTTTTACTTAAACCTAAGAATATTTTACAATTAAATAAAATAAATAAAAAGGAGGGCTTATATAGACAATTTTAGAAGCAGGCAGATATAATCCGATTATTCATTTTTTTTTTGCTGATATTGGACCAATATCCGATATTGATATCAGATCGGGACACCCCTAAAAAATCTAGAGGACAATTGTTTGTAATGAAAATGGCACAAAATCTTAAAATTAACCAATGGGGAAAAAAATACCCTGTAGTTTCTCAAGCTAGATTTTTATTTTATATTTTTGATTTATGGACTCTATCATTGACAGTTGTTGTAATTCCAATAAACATCAGTCACATCTGTAAAGAAGCTAATTGAATGCCCTGAAATGCATCCTTATTGTTATTGGGGCTTCAAGTCAGTATTTTCTTGCAAAATATCCATTGACTTTTAAGTCTAGTTATCAGTGATTCAAGAGGAAAAGAGGACTGCTGGGTCAACACTTCACTTCCCACTGGGCTCAAGCAGGTTAAATGTTAGACATCTGAAAGCATTATTAAGAAAAACTATTTGCCTTTTGTTGTTTTCACTTCAACCTGTGGGCATTTTATTACAAGCACATCCTTCTTTGGAGGGGGGGGTGTTCCTCATAAAAAAATAAGCATGAACTGATTTATCAATATGCTGCGTTTTGGACCTGCAGCCTCATTTCTTCCAGCTCCTCCAGGTCTGAAGCACCTCAGCGCAGACGAACCTCCCCACGGGGAGCTTTGTCGATCGTCTGTGGTTCTCATCTCAGTCGGGGTCTGAGCCACTGAGGGGCTGTAGAAGCAGCTCCAGCACCACCCCCACATGACCCAACCACACACACACACTGGGACTGAGGATGCTTTCATCAAAATAAAAAAAAAAGAAAGAAATCTTTACTGCTATGAGGTGATTCTATGGAGTTCACTCTTCATCCATCCATCGTCTTTACCGGCGTTTCCTGTCCAGGTCACAAGGATCTGGATCTTTTTCCAGCAGTCCCTGTGTGAGAGGCGGTAAACTCTGGACAGGTCACAAGTCTATCACAGGGCCTCGTAGAGACAAACAACCATTCTCACTCTCACCCACAGCTCGAGACAATTTAGTTACCCATTAACCTAACATGCGTTGCTTCTGGTCCGTGACAGGGAAACCGGAGCGCCCCGGAGAAAACCCACGCGAGCACAGCCACGGTCCGAGCCGGGAGGCAATCCTGCAGCCTTCCCTGCTGAGAGGCAACAGCTTTAACCACAGCACCGCCTCCACTCTGTAGCAAAAACACTCCCGATCAAGGAATCTCCAAACAAGCTCAACTGTAAAATCAGTCGAATCTAAAAAGAACTGCATGAAAACCTCCTGCAGGCACCGTATGTTTGACAAAAAAAAAAAAAACAGTGCAGTGCAGTGCGCCTAATTAGAAATTTAACAAACCCAATAAAACGTGAAACAAACACTTTAAATCTGTGTCGGGAAGACAGAACACTGGACGCAGCATCTCCACACTGTCTACAGGACATAAAAAAACAGATTGATCACGCAGGAAGAAGAGATTTTATCGTCTAAGAACAAATGAATAATAAAAGACTCCCAGAATAAACTGGGTAATTAGGTTAAAGGGGGCTCAAAGCGCAAACAGCACATCCCTGTTGCCCCGAGTCCGACTCCGTGACTCATTGGGGGCTGGAAAGCTCCGCGAAAGTCTTTGTGCTCGCAGGTATAACACGGACTAATACATTCCCTAGTCATCATGTCAGCGGAACCATGTGTGCAGTCACTTTGGATGTCATGCTCAAGCCCTAAAGTGGAGGTGATGCTCAAGGTTTCAGCCTTATCAACGAGTCCCAGTGCAGGCATATCATGACACATGCACTTAAGAGAGAGAGAGAGAATGAAGGAGGAGGAGAGCACGAGTCCTTATTCCTCACATGTCCTTGCATCTCCTCCATCACTTCCACATCATCACTCATCCTCACAAGCTCAAACCCTGAGAGGGGATGAAAGCAGGAAGGAGAGCAGGAGATGTTCGGAATACGAAAGAGAAGGTGCTGCTTTTCTTCCTGCACAACTAAAGAGATTTTTCTTCTTCTTCTCCTCCTTTTTTTTCCCCTCCCCTGTGTGTTTGGCAGCCAAGACCGGTGGCTTGTTGCCCGTAGTCTCTTGAAATCAGCCCACGCTTCACAAGTCAAAAATTCATAAGGTGACACAAAACTGTCAGTGCATGTTGATGTGACTCCCAAATGATTTGAAGTGGGTGGGTAAAAGGGCAGGACGCACACATTTATGACAGAAGAAATAAGAGAAGTATGAAAGAAACACCCACAAGAATCTAAAACCAAACACATGAGAGATGCACCTATGGATAAAGTTGGAAACAGTCATGCTGCACAAAAAAACAATCAGATGTGCTCCTTATGCAGTTTCCAAGTTGACTTTATGTTTTTATGTTTAATGTCTGGCATACAATGAAGCACAACTACAAATCTAATTCCTTCATAGTATTAATCATACAAGTTAAAAATTGCCCAAACAATTTGAAAACTCTTCTGCTCCAGTCTAAATGATCTAATAATAAATAAGCCCACAGTTCTTAAATGAAACAGTATTTCACCTTCTACATCTTAGAAATTCCTTCTCCCAAAAAAAAGAAGCAATTAAAACCAGGTGACGTTCAGTTCCTGTTGGGGATCCGCGACCCTCGTCGTGCGTTTCGGCTGCTTCGCCCCGCGCGTGCAGCCGTGGCACAGGTGATACTGGAAGCCAGCTTAAAGTGTCACAAACAAAACGGATATTTCCACGCAGTGCAAGGCTGCAACGCGAGTGGGTTTCTTCCAGGTGAGGACGGGAGAGAAGCTCCGGCGGACGATGAGGAAAGACAAGAGGAAGGCTCGGAGGAGAGGAATGTCACCAACCTTTTTTTTTTTTTTTTGGATGTGAAAAAGGACTAACCAGTAAAAAAAAAAAAAAAAAACAAGACAAATAAAAAGTTTGGTGGTACTTACTGATTAATCCGTTTGCGTTGGTCCAACTCGGCATGCTTTAGTTTGGGATCTCAGAGTTGCAGCAGGAGACGTTTCCATTCCCGCTCGGCTTGTCTCTCACACAGCAGCAGCGGCTCAGCTCTGCAGATCCGCGCGCAGGAGAGCAGCGCTCAGCATGAATGAGACGAGAGCTGCGGTTGGACTCCGGCATCCCCTCGGTAGACGCGGGGAAAGAGAGAAAGCCGGGGAGAGGGAGAGCTCGGTGACGGCGCGCCCCCTGGCGGCGCGTCCGCGTCACGTCACGTCGTCCAGGCGCACTTCTGCGCGGCGCGCATGGGTGGCAGCACTGGACCCTGCGGCTCCTGGAGTCCTTTACAGAGGCTGAAGTGTGGGTGAACCACTAATTTAACACAACTTGTAATACAAAACGCACAGTGGAACAACAGTGTTTACTTGTATGTTGACTTTGTTGTGGTTCTCAAATTCTTCAGCTTCTGACCCACTAAACAACACAGAAACCTTTGACCCCTATAATAAAATATGCATAAGGTTTAAAAGAGCTTTAGTTTTATTTTCATGTGATTCCAAGATCATAAATTCAAACTAATTAAATTATCTTAATGTAGCATCATATTTTGGTGCCAGAAGGCATAAAAACCTAAAATGACTATACACACACACACACACA
>JAUBOC010000181.1:23574977-23588355 GCA_032275365.1 Anablepsoides cearensis | reverse complement strand
CCCCCCCCCCCCCCCCAGGCAAAACTGAAGTTTTTGAGCTTTCTATCATGTTCCAATAATATTCTCTCATCAAAAACATGCCTAGAGTGTTGCTTTCACTCGATCTTGCATGTTTGAGAAATCCTTGAATCTCCTGTGGTAGACATCTAGAGCTGCCTGAACGCTTCCTGGTACAAAGCTCCGCCTATTTACACAAAGCTCCTCCCTGGAACTCAGTCTGTAGCCGAGCTCCTGCCCCCACAGAGCACCCCTCCTCCGAGGCAATGTTGTGAAGACGTGCTGAAGTGGGAGTCTCCGAAACGGTAGGACGTTCTTAAAGGCTACATTCACACTGCAGGCAAATGCGACCCAAATCTGATTTTTTATGACAGTCTGAACGCGACAAATTTGATTTTTTTTTAATTCGACCCAGGTCGTTTCCGTATGTGGTTCTAAATCGGATACATATCTGGTGTTTTCAAAGTGATTGCGGTTTGAACGCTCATGTCACATTCCATCTGACATTTTCTTCATCGGTGAGGTGGGGGTTTAAATCTGAAGCTCCATGTGTTTACAGCTCCAAAACAGTCCAGTTGCTTTGTCTTTTTTGTATTTTCCATGTAGATAATAACGTTCAGCCTCGGTCGCGGAGCGTATCGATCCTAAAGTTACTCAGTCGATACTTTATTTCCAGTTCGTTGCTTTGCCTCAAAAAAACATGCTTCACCGGCGCATCCGGTCAGAGGCAGGTTCAGATATAAACACTGAACCAAACAAGCAGGTCAGATCATAATTTAATCGGCTCTGATTGGACAACTTCAGATTCGACGTGCTTAAAAATAGCATTCATGCTAACTCTGTAAACAAACAAGCCGGTTAAATGAAAAGTCACGTCTTTTACTGCGCGTGTGCAGTGGAGCGTTCACACTGGAGTCTGATGCAGGTCGCATTTAAAATGTAACCTGAACGTTCACACCAAAAGATCGGATATTTAAAAAAATCTAAATTGAGCATTAAGACCTGCAGTGTGAACGTAGCCAAAGAGACAGAGGCCAATTTCAAGGTGTTTAGATAAACTGTGATGCAAAGTCACAGTTGCTTGATTGTAGGATAGAATTGATAAGGCCACATTAACCATTAATAGGAGTAAAAACTGCTGTGTTTTTGATTTATATGTTATTTTTTTTTGCTTTTTGACAGGTCTTCTTCATTATTCAGCGAGTCACTGCCAATACCCCCGGTGTGTTTATTTGTTTTTCTCCTGCTTTATTTTGGTATTTACTAGCCGTTTTCTCAGATTCCACTACTTTTGCCCACAAACTTTACTTTGTGGACTCTTCCCTACAGCCTGAATATGATTCTAAAAGTGAGATGTGGACTCTTCTTTCACTGCCCTTGTCCAAACCCAACATCTGAGGTCTAATCTGGTGAATAAAAGATGACTGCGGTGCTTCTAGTGCCTCTCATAGATACCAAAAAAAGTATTTTTAATGTTGATGCTCTTGTCTGAGTTTTATTTAAACTTTTACCTCAAAATCCAACATGTCAGTTGACTGCAGAGAAAATGTTTTAACTGCAGTATTTTTCCTTTTTCTGTGAAACACAAATCAACACAAAAAAACAAAACAACCACGTCTGCATGACTTTGAGTTCAAACCCAGAGTCCTGCCAGGGCAGTAAGTGTTTTTACAATAACTAGTGATAGGAAACACCTGCTGTGGTTTCACTAATTAGGATATGACCAGAGGCTGCAGGAGCTGTAGCCCTGCAAACACCAGCAGCAGTTTCTCATATGCAGAGATACCTTCCCTGCCTAATAGAACTTATACAAGATTAATGCAGCCACATAATTTAATGCCAATTAGGATCATGCATAATCCTGTGACAACCTGTCATTTGAGGGGGCATATCAGTGGATTTTATTTTTCTCTTTTTTATGCGGTTGAATAGTCTGAACAGGAATTATATGTTTACTAACTTCTGCAATAACCAAATCCCAAAACTGCTAAACATCGTATCATTGAAGCCGAAGCCAAACAATCCCACAGTTGTTTTAGTCCACTGCTGCGCTGCAGTTGTATTACTGACTCCGCTATTTTCATGCATTATGTGGCTCAGAGGGTCACTTCCACACAAAGCATTTGGTCTTTTAATGCAGCACAGAAGGGGTATTTTAAAACCTTTCATTCTGGAAGCAAACATTTGGTTTTTTGTTTGGAGGTTTGCAGCCCTGCGACATCCGTGCCACGTTTCATTTGGAGAGATGAATGAGCTGAGATCACTGATAATATTACTTTAATAGTGATTTACTTATTACATTTAAATGTTTGGATCCTAAAATGTTGGTAAGTAATGTAGATCTTGTGACCCAATCAGGTATTATTACAGTCTTCATAGGAGATGTGATTGTACCAAGGAAATTTGTCTATAGCAGTTATCTTTGATGTAATCCAGTCCCATCCATTATGCTTTACACCTGCTTGATCTGGTTTGGTGTCATGAGGAGTCATCAGTACATCACAGGGCCATATAAAGATGTATAATATACCTATGCACACCTAAAGCCAATTTAGCATCACCAATAAATCCAACATGTTTTAAAGGGGGTGGGTATTGTGCTAAATTTTAAGCTTTATATCATGATGTAATGTCATTCCCTTATCAAAAACATCCCCAGTGTTGCTTTGACTCATTCATGCATGTTTGAGAAAACCTTGAATCTCCTGTGGAGCTGCCTAAACACTCACTGGTATAAAGCTCCGCCTATTCACACAAAGCTCCTCCCTGGAGCTCAGTCTGAAGCAGAGCTCCTGCCCCACAGAGCCCCCTTCCCCTGAAGTTCTGTTTAAAAACGTGCTGAATGGGAAATGTCTGAAACAGTAGGAGGTTCTTGAAGAGACAGAGGCCAATTTCAAGGCATTTGGATAGACTGTGATGCAAAGTCCAATTTATTTTTGATATATACAGCAGCACGATGGCTCAGTGGTTAGCACCGACGCCTCACAGCAAGAAGATCTTGGGTTCGATCCCAGGGTCGGACCTGGGGTTTCTGTGCGGAGTTTGCATGTTCTCCTCGTGCTTGCGTGGGTTTTCTCCGGGTACTCCGGTTTTCCCCACCCCCTAAAAACATGTACAATAGGTTGCCTCCCTTGCAAAAGAGATCTGAGATCTCAATGGGACTTGCCTGGTTAAATAACGGTAAATAAATAAATAAATAAATAAATATACAGATATTCATAACAACTGAATGTAACTTAGTTACTTGATTGTGGTATAGAATTAAAATATGTGCCCCCACCTAATTAAAAATTGTCTCAGTGATTGGTGACGATACTGTATGTCCCAGATTCAGTCCCCCTAAATCAAAATATTAATAAAAATCTATCTAATTGGTTATCACCTGCTCTCAGAAGCTAAGCAGGGTCAGGCCTGGTTAGTACCCTGATGTGAGACCACCTGAGAATACCAGGTGCTGTAAAACCAATGTAGTAGCACCCATACCCTCTACAAAGGATGTCAAAAAATATATATTTTTAAAAATCTGGTACATTTTTGTTACGTCATTAGTGCATTCTTTAATATATAAACTTTGTGCTCCTCAAATAAAACAATTTATGTAGGTGTGTTACATTAAATTGCTCTAGCAATTCATTGGCAAAAGTGAAATCAATAAACATAAATTCTTCAGAGGCCCTCAGACAATTGTTGCAGGAAATCTTATTTCTGAGCACTTTTCACCGTTTTTATATTTGTAGGAATCGATTCAGAAATCTTCGGCCAAATAAGACGTTTTCTCTAAAAAAAAACTCCAATCATCCTCAATTTAGACTTTAATAGTTTACAATAAAAAATTAATTTAGAGTTGTGTATGTGTTCAGTTGTTTGTACTGTTTGTACTGTGCTCATAGCACCTTTCTTGGTTATAAAAGACAAACTGTTGTTTTGTCATCTATTTTCTTTTCCTTTCTGGGTAGGTGGCTGATATGAATAATTAAAAAACAAAGACTTTCTAAACTAGTTCACTGTTTAAGTGTTATTTTAAAAAATGAATGGGATGTCTACCAGTTTAATTGAACCAGATGTGTTTTCTTCTACCGTTAAACAGTAAAGTAGTGAAATAAGAGACTGAAATGGAAAACCACTTTTTAACAGTTTTAAATTAAATCAAGAGAATTCCTGTAAATCAGCAGGCATTCTAAAAGAAATCAGACTGAAGTGTGAGTACAGATCCTCTCATTTCTTTACTGATGTTCTCAAGTTTTTTTTTCCTTCTCTACCTGCAGCCATGACTCCATTAGAAAAAAAAGGGTCACACACGCTCAGACGGGCACACGAGGCTTTGGGAGAGTGAGTCACAGTTCCAGTTTGTGTGTCCCATCCTGTCAATCAAACCTCCATTAGTGGCTACTTGGCTGGGCGGCTCAGGGTTTACTGCTGTGGACATGGACAGAAAATGACAGCACTGGTTTTATTATTATTTTTTTCAATATACACGTTTTATTTCGGTATGTGTGCGTTTGTGCGTGTGTTAAACCTCTCCACGGACAACACACAAGACCACATTCACACACACATATCGCTCCCGTGACAGTGTTTCACTCCTAAAAGGTTATGAGACACTTTTCATAGTTTTTTTTTTTTTTCTTAGCGGTTCCGTTTGTCCGCTTGCATGGACACGTAATGCCCCCCCGCCCTCTCAAGTGTCCTCGGATTCCTGCTGAATTCAAATGTAAAGTAAAAATCTAATCTCACTTTGTGGACTCAAAGCCTTTTAAGTGTTCACATGTGTGTCCCTTGTTGGCAGCCTGAAGGCAGGTCATCATGAATCACGTCAGAGCAAATCTGCTGTTAAAAGGAGCCCTCTGCAGTGAATGGAAAGTAACACACACACACACACGTAGTTGCCACTGGCTGGTTTGTTGCCAGCAGTCGTGAATCACAGCGGTCATCACTTGGTGTTTCATATGCGGAGCATGACAGACACAGATTAGTGGAGCGCTGCTGTATAGCTGGCATCTGCTCTGCACTCCAGCCTTCCTGAGCTTTTTTTCCCCCTACTCTTTTCAAACTCTTTACAGCTCCTCATCGTTTCCTCCACATCATTTTCACCTTCCTGTTTTTCGCTTTCATTTTAAATCTATACAAACTCATTGAAAATCCTTCTCAACTCGAACTCTTTTCTACTTTTGAATAAAAAACAGCTGCAAAAGAAAACAGAAATGTGTTCTGCATTTTCATTTTCTGCTTTTTTTTTGGCTTTTTTTACGTCTTAATTTAAATTCTTTAAAGTCCCTTTTATTTCGAACTTCATGTTTTCATCCCTTCATCATCTTCACAATTTGTCTAAACTTTTTTGAGAAATATTGTATAAAAGATGCTGCAACAATACATGTATCTGTATCTAACCGTTCAATACACACTATATATATAACAATACAGATTTTTAAAATTGATTTCATCAGCTTGTCCTCTGAAGATGCTCTGTGTTTGAAGAATCAGTGGATCTGTGTTCGACTACTCCACCTAGGCTGCATTGTGGAGCGCAGATCCACGGAGAAACTTGCGGTTTCAGCTACATTTAATTAAAAAACTGTACTTTTGATGTTAAACAAATGTTCATAATTAATATCAATAAATTACAAACTAAGAAGGTCACAGACATTTGTCTTTCTTGTATCAAAAAAATATCCAACCATGGTGCTAAAGTATCGAACCGAACTGAATCGTGAATTTTCTGTATCGCTGCACCCCTAAGTAGAGGATGTATATGCTCATTAATAATGAATTATATTTAAAACAGAAGATTGGGTCATTAAAAGTAAGACATAAACTTCTAGTTTGACACTTTAAAAATAAAATAGTATTGTATTGACATAACCTCCTACACATGTTTTTTTAATCTGTTTTGATTAATTAAAAACACCTTATTTGGTGTAGTGTAATTAAAAAATGTGGATTCTAAAATAAATTATTGTATGACTAATTTTTCCACTTTTTTTCTATTAACTGCTAATGATAAAGTTGAAATTGGACTCCATGTGTGAAAACAATCATCCAAGGATTTGAGTCCAGGTTCATTGCGAAGTGACTGAGGCCTTGTGCAAACATGAGGATCAAGCTCAGCACCTTGGAAACATGAATAAAATTAACAAAATGTAATATTCTACCACTAATTCAGTGGTACTCTTTAAATTTACTAAAATGAATATTTGGACAATTTTAAAGACTACAGATACGTAGAGTAGCTCTGTTTTATTCACACAAGTGTTTGGTTCAAAACAACCGTTTTACCTTTTGCCTGATTTTCACGAATATTTTTTGTTTGTTTCTACCTTTTTTTCCCCCCTCAGTCGTATTTTGTTATTTTGTCCTTTTACACCTTGTATTCACTGCGCTCTTATACTCAGAGTTTGCTTGTATTTACTTCCTGTTATTACTTCAGTTCCCTCTGTTTTTAATTTCCCACTCCTTGCTCTCTACACCTCTCTTGTTTTCCTTACTATATTTTTTCTCCTTGCTACTTCCTTTTTCCTTTGTTACTTACGTTATTTTTCATTCTTATTCTGCTGAGTTAAGCGTCCCTCTGTACTACAGCACCAATCGTAGTCCCTCTCAGTTTTTTAAACAGTTTTTTCTCCTTTAACTTTTTTAATCCCTATTTCTATCAAGTGTTTTTTGGTTTCATTACATGAAGACAAGGACAGTCAGTTAAAGATAATAAATACTGCATATTTGATATAAAAATCAAAATAGATTAATTAATAATTTAGGTAAAGGATTAACATTTAGTATCCTTTAGAAATACAAGTTAGTGTCATTAATCCAGCTGTTGCCTCCAGGTTTCCTCCTGGACTCCTTAGTATTTTAGAGAAAACTTTATGCACTTTTTCTTGTTTGAGGTAAAATATTTAGTTCCTTTTTCAAATATTCTCATTGTCCTTCTCCTTTCTGTTAGTGTAAAACTGAAGGTGTGTTATTCTGAATAAAATCAGTGCAAGTCAGAAAGGATTATAATGTCAAGCTTGGCACGATGCATCAGCTGGAAACTGAAGCCAAGGCTGCCATCTATCGTTCCCTCATGATCTCACTATCAACGTTCATCGAGCTGCTTTACACCAGGGAGCCACACTCATAGCCAAAATCACAATATTCCTTTAAAAAAATAATAATTAATTTCATCCTAACAGTAGCTGAAAATAGAAGCTTTATTTAACCCTACAGTTATATGGTTGTGAAGCAAACAGGGAAAGTCAAAGATAGAAGTGGTTCAGTAAAACAATGAAGGGAGACACTGAAAAAAATGTTTTTTTTTTAAAGCTCCACCAGGTTCTAAGTCTTTTATCAGTTTGTTTTCTTTATGAACAGGTTGCTTACATTTTTAAAGTAATTTTAAACATCTCCCATTTTCAATTAATATACTAAAATATTACATAACATTTATAATTCAGCGCTGGACAAAAACAAAGGCTTTCTTTTATAATAATTTGACATTATAATCCAAACTTGTGTCGTGATAAAAACACATTTCATGTTTTTGCTTAGATTTCTTTAAAGTTCTTCACCAGAAGATTTGAGTAAGTTTGACCTTTCAAAACAAAATTGTAGTACTTTTTTTTACTGCTAGTTCAATAATGTTTTCTAGCATAAATAACTTGCATTATTACTCTGTGTGTTAGAGCAGGGGTCTGCAAACTGCGGCTCTGGGGCCACATGTGGCCCTTTGGTCCTTCTGCAGTGGCTCTTTGAAAATTTGACCAAACATAACAGAATGTTTTTAGACTCACAACAGAAATCAATTTGTATGCAAATATGTGATCAATAATACAAAAAGTAAAACATTAGCTCATGCTAACCTGTTGTTTACTTAAATAATCCAGTGTCTTTTTCTCAAATCCATCAGAATTAACTTTAAAGAATTTGAAGACTACATAATAATAAGAATAAAAAAAAATCTGTAGAATAGTTCAGTTGTACTAGTTTTTATGAAGTTCAGTATAAATTATATACAGTATTTTTCTTGTTTACACAAATCTGGTCTTTTCATTTGTCCTGATTTGTTAAAATAATGATAAATAATAAAATTTACAATATTTTTTTAGTTTTATAATGTCACCTCAACTGGCTGTACAGATTACAGAAAAAGCCTCAAAAAGGCCCGCAGACCACCTGTTGAAAATCACAGTCATAGCTTGTACGGCTCTGGACACATTAGTGAGCCGAGGAGCAAAAACGGCTCTTTTGATCATAAAGGTTGGAGACCCCTGTGTTAGAGGATATTTGGTAGTTTTTTTTTAAGGAGAAATAGGTTGTAGACTGATTTCCATCAGCTGTGTGTTTACAGCTTTGAACTGATGTTTGTCAGGTCTAACTTTGAACAATGTGTTTGTATAACTCTAGAAGAAATCAGCTGTTATATCATTTTTTATACATTTATTTTAATGCAGATTGTCTAAATTCCAGTTCATACATTCCTTTACAGGGAAAAGGAAAAAAACAAACAAACAAAAAAACTGATGCTCATTAATAAGTTTTAAAAGTCAGTCTTCTGTCTTCAGCTTGAAAAGATGTTTTCTCTTTTCTGCAATTGTGTTTTCAACCTCTGTTACCTACTGGCACGTTGCCATGGCAACTTCTAGTTAAGCTAGAAAAATACTACAAGGTTTTGATAAGACTTAACTCCAATTAAGTCAGCCCACACAAATTTAGAAGGCCAGAGTGGAAATTACACAGCCATTCTTCCCAGAGGGCTGCTTAAGCCAGAAATTTAATACAGCATATTTGTCTGAAATAGGACTTTAACAAAGCACAGCCGAACATGATTAACTGTTTGAAAAGATTAAGGCGAAAAGATGAAGAATTTATCCATACCTACAGCGGTGGATGTATTAGGCAGGGATAGAGAGTGTGCATGTGTTCACTTTTCATCACAATAAAACCTGAATACTGATTTCTGACAAACTTCTGTGTGATCTCCTGAAAATCTTTGTACCTAAAACTGCAGGAGCCTTTTGCTACACGTATGGATGCTTTCTGCTAATTTCAGTTTACTGTTTATATGAATTGATTCTGAGAAAAATGGCAAATTGGGAGTAAAACATGAATTTAACTTTATGGAAATGAAATGAAACGAGATACTCTGTGGAGAAAACAGCAGCATTTTGAAAAAAAGACATGCAGGCGTGTGGCTTTACACATTCTATTTGAAGACAACATGACCGCAGAATCCTGATGGCGGGGGACTCAAATGCAAATGTGGTTCCAGAAATGGGTGGATAAAATGAAATAGGAAACTTTTGTTAAATGCAAACGTGTGAAGAGGAAATCAAAGATGGACAAAAACAACTGGTATGGAAAGAATCTCAAAACAACAACAACAACAAAACAAGATAAATACAAGAAAAAATAAAGGTGCAACTAAAATCCTCTAATTATATTTACCAGTGGAAGTAAGTATAATGTTACAAAACTAGAACCTGGAGATCAAACCTAGCAATAAAACAGATTATCTCCAGTGTTTTATAAAGTACCACCAAGTGATACATGAGTAAAAGTACAAGTATATACCAAAAAATTACTTTGGCAAAAGTTAAAGTGTTCTTTATATTACTTGAGTAAAAGTCTTAAAGTATCTGATATTTTTGTACTCAAGTATGAAAAGTATTGATTTAAAATGAGAAGTTAGATTTTCCATAATAACATTTATTACACTCAAAAACAGATTTTTGGATTTACTTACCCAAGTTATGTCAAGTGGTTCCACTAAATTAACTGAGTTGAGTAAATCTAAAGCACCTTGCACAATTACATTGAAATAAACAGTAAAAGTTACGTTGGACTTACTCAACACAGTTAAGTGGAACCACTTGTCATAACTGAGTTAAGTAAATCCAACAATCTGTTTTTTGAGTGTAGGAGGTGACCTCCCCAAAACAATGCAGAAATAATTTATGTTAAATTTAGGATGCACTAGTCCAGCTGTTTCAGTTTATGTACATATATCAAAGGTGCCCAAACTTTTTCCCCAAAATGAAAATCTATCCAAGGGCTGCGGCCAGATGCAATAATATAACTCATGAAATATACTTCTTAAGTACAGTACTTATATTTTAATGATTATGTACTGCTGGAGTCTGACATGATTTGTTTGTGTACAAACTAATATGATATCAGAATTTTATATATTTAGGACCCATCATATCAAAATGAGGATTAAGTCAAATTTGGTCAAAATGATCTAATTACATAGATTCCTGCTTTAAAAGCTACATTTTGACACCTGGACTATTCTGATACCATAAGCTTATCCAGAGATATGACTTAATTTGTCTTGTTGGTTGTGATAATACATTACGGTTTGGTCTGAATCCTATTTTTATGTAAATTTATTGAGTAATTTTTGATGTTTATATAATGATGAAACCTCAAATAGTATTTATTATTAAGATCTCCCAGTTGGAAAGAATCAAAAACATTTCTAGCTCACAGGCAAAAATTCTAACTTTTAAGGCATTTTTCCGCAAAATCAGGTTTTGATCTGCAACAGCTAAAAAAAATGCTTCAAATTTTTTTTAGGATTATATTTCAAACAGTTCATTCAAATGATACATTGATAAGGCATTAATTCATTAATTTGTTTGAATCAAAACCCTATTTTTGCCTATTTCTCTACATCCCACTTTTGGACTTAATCTTTGTTTCGATGTGACGGGTCATAAAATACTTCTCATTCAACCACAAATATATTCACTCTATCTAGGAGGCACAATTTATATGGATAGTATTTAATCTTTTACAATAAGCTGGAATGAAAACAAGCAAAAATAAAATAAAAGTAACAACTTTCTACTTCTTGCCTTTTTCAAAAATGTAAGGCGTAGAAAGTACAGATTATTGTGTGAAAATCTAAGTAGAAGTAAAAAGTAAGCTGAAAAATAATTACTCAAGTAAAGTACAGATACCCAAAAATTCTACTTAAGTACAGTTACAAAGTATTTGTACTTTAAAACTCTGGTTATCTCAAACAAAACGCTTGGTCTTAAAACTCCAAACACGCGTCGAGTGACCAAGTATCTTTCTCTTGTTTTATCTGGTCAAAATGAAAAAAAGCTGAGGTTTAAATGAAAAGTAGAAAAAGCTGTGGGAAAAAAAAAACAAAAGAAAAGCTTTGAGGCGGGTGCTTCCAAATGCGCAGAACCTTGAACACATTTGTTGTAGGCGCTCGGTGCATTAGTCACTTATGCTCATCTCCTGCAACACTAAAGTTTTTAGAGTAACAGAAATATGTCAAAAACACAGTTTTACTGTGAAACAACTACTAATAATGTCCTTTTGGCATGGCCATATTAACTTATTAACCCAAACAGACAGAGGTTTTACCTTGAAGTCAGCTAAATTACTAGTGTCTGGATGTGCGGTTGTGTTGTTTCTATTGCCGCAATATTCATGCAGACACAAAAACCTTCAGGTAAAAAGACTCACAATAAAACTACTTTTGTTGGAGCTCCTACAAAAATTGGTGTCTATAGGACACATTTTGCCATAATGGCACACGCAAAGACAGCTACAGTGGAATCAATACCAGCCATCACAGCTGGGAAAAAGTAGAAATTGACTGAAAAATAAATATTGTTTTTTTATTCAGTGTTGTGTCGGGTGCTTCTCTCCCCAATCAAGGGACCAAGCGACCATAGGGAGAGGCAAACCAGATCCTCTGTCATACATCATTAAATATAGCTTGGTTCCAACATGTGAATAGAAACGTATAAAAAATGCAGTGTTGTGTTATAATTGGGTAAATAATGACATGTCCAGAAGGCAGTTTGAGGGAACACAAGACTGACTGCTAGCAAATAAATTGTTGTTTTAGCCCGGCTTCGTGGTTAAAAATTGATTTTTTCTTTTTTAGTTTTTTTTTTTTTATTTGAGTGCGGGTAAACAAACAGAGTGTTTTTCTATCCCTTTTCTTATTTGACTGTGTAATCTGCAAAACAGAGAAGTCCATTTTTAAAACCGACGTATAAAAACTAGTGTGTAAAAATTAGTCCTTAAAGTTTGTTACATATGACTAACCTCCTTTTGATGTCCTCGTTTTCACACAATAGAAGCTAAAAGAGGCAGGAAACTAAATAAAACTGACAACGTATAGTTTGTTGTTTTAGTGATGAATTAATTCAGCAATTCGATTTTTTTAAAGACACCAAATCAATTCATGAATGCTACCTGAAGGATGCTATACTGAGCTTGTTACATACAGGCTGTGTCTCAGTTGCAGCCGACGTAGGGCGCAGTTGTCGGCCACTTACGTCACTGCCCCGCACCGTAGGCTGTCCCAATTCTAGGTGACTACTCAGGCGGCCGACAAAACCCTGAAAATGTAGGCTGCATCTGAGTATCCTACACGGCCGACTGTCTCCCTGAATTCACTGCGCCTGCAGCAAGTTAAACAGGAAAACAAAGATGGCAAACGGTTTTTACTTATTATTTTACGGCCGAGTTTTTCTTCTTGAAATCTGGCGAGATTTCAGATGTCAGAGGAAAAATCTCTCGTGACCTCCAGAGAGACGTGAGTAAATAAACATTTGCAACGAGGAAGAAACAATGTTAATCATTTGTGGACTATTTTTTCCAGAGGAAAAACTATTCCATAGGACTTTTAACATCCAGAGGACTATCTGGTGAGTCATAACAATTTTTTTATGTTTTCTGTATTTTAGGTTCCTCTCCATGTTTACGTCACCTCGCTTTCTGATTGGCTGCACATCTCATTCAACAGGCTGCAGCTCGTTTGACCTCGGTGAACGCCACATTGTCATATCGGGGCCAAAAAAAATCAAACATGTTGAATATCCCCGATTTGAGGTCGGTGAGGACCTGATGTCCTTCTGAGCCGACTAGATCACTCTTAACCCCACACCCACAGCAGGTAGATCTGCTATGATTCTCTTTAGATCCATCACGATAATCTGGACGTTTTTAAGATTGTCAGAAAGGCCAGAATTCAACACAATTATAGAAAAATATTTAGCTTTGTGCTATAGACTTAGTGTACTAAGTATTTTTCAAAGTTGTTCCATTTTAGTATTTAATAGTATAATTAATATACTTAAAGTTGTGCTTTAGTACAACTTAGTATAGTTAACGGTGTGCTTTAGTACAACTTAAATACAACTAAAATATATTTAGTATTAAATTAATTGTTCCAAAATAGTACTCTTTAAGTATACTAATGATTATTAGCGCGGCTTCAAGTATCCACAGTATTCCTGAGAAGCTTATGTAGGCTGCCATGACAGTCACTAGCCCCGCCCACAGCCCTCACGCAGGTTCGGTTTTTCCGGTGCGCTAGAAATTCATTCATTCAGAGTCATGATAACAACAGATTTAATTTGTTTTTGCTTTA
>JAUBOC010000181.1:23407900-23425191 GCA_032275365.1 Anablepsoides cearensis | reverse complement strand
AGTGTAAAGCGCTTTGAGTGCCCTGGATGGGTAGAAAGGCGCTATATAAGTACAGTCCATTTACCATTTACCATTTTGGGAGTAAAAATGGTTGGTTGAGCGGTATTTGAGCGGTACCTAATTTCCCTCTGGGATAAATAAAGTATTTTTGAATTGAATTGAATTGAATTGAATTTGTTTGATCAGGATAGTGATATTATGGGAATAACTGAAGAACAGAGCCATGTCAGCGATCTGGTTGTTTTTTTACAGTATCAGAAAAGTTTATTTGTGCATATATGTATAGAAATAATTTGTGCGTTTGTGTAATATTGGTAAACATCAGTTATCGGCCGTATCACTAATAATAATATAAGATATCGACATCGGCTGAAATTTTCATATCATTGCATTCCTAATAAAATTTATAGTTTTACTTCTTTACTTTAAAATTTAACATTTTTTTTACACTCTCCAAAATTAAATATGACCAAACTTATCATGAAAATTTGGTTGTTTAAGCACTTCGCAAAATTAAATGTAGAATCAATTTACCAAGTTAACTGGTTCCAATAAATCAAATTGAGCAAATTGAGCAATTTACAGAAGAAAATGTGTAAATTGCTGTAAGGCCCTGTCACACTGTAACTTTTCAACTTATGTAATTAGTTTTATGTCTAAATTACTAATAAAAACATATATTTGATCAATTTGTTAGTATTACAGTATGAACACACCTAAAAGAGCCTTCCAGTGGATTTGTTTAATTTCATGATCAATGTAGGAGGTCTTTAAAACAAGTTGTCTAAAACGTTATACACTGCAAAAACTGTCCATCTAAACAAGTTTTAAAATCTTATATCCAGCCACAAAGTCTTTTAGATCTTGTTTTGAGACTAATTTACTAAACAATAACTGTTAGTGTCATAATAATAAACTTGCTTTTAGATTATTTGTCTTGTTAGCCTGAAATTTTGACTCAAATAAAGTAAAAATTTTCTGCCAGTGGAGTAAGAAAAATTTACTTGGTAAGATTCTTGAAATACTTAATTTGACTCATTTCTTATTTCAAGAATCTTTCCAGGTAAAAATGTCATACTCCATTGGCAGAAAATTTAACTTAATTTGAGTCACAATTTCAGGCTAACAAGACAAATAATCTAAAAACAAGATTATTATTCTGACACTAACAGTTCTTGTTTAGTAAATCAGTCTCAAAACAAAATCAAAAAGATTTTTTTGACTGGATATAAGGTTTTAAAACTTGGTTAGATGGACAATTTTTGCAGTGTAGTGTGATGGTTTACATTTACTTATTTTACATTTCTTATCAATGAAATTAATTTGTACCAAAGTAATTTTCTAATAAAGTATTTTTTAAGTTATTTTTTAAGTACTTTTTGCACGTCTGGAAGTGTTTCAGGCTTATTTGAAGATAATAACTGCCTTGAAGATAAAAGACAAAAGCTGAAAACTATCACATTATCTTTTCTTAATTATTCTGATTTTTTAACTACACTCAAAAAACAAATGTGTTGGATTTACTTAACCAAATTATGTTAAAAATTTCCACTCAACTGAGTTGAGTAAGTGTAAAGCAACTTTCACATTTTCTTTAAAAATAAATGTAAAAGTACAGTAATTTTGTTAAGAAAATCCAACAATCTGTTTTTTGAGTGTCCATTTAACTTGATTGAAGAGTTTCTTGCTTTGTCTGAGGCAATATCATATTTTCAGGTTTGCTTGGCTGTATTCCAAACTCACAAGTGAAATCGAACAAATCTTCTCAGAATGATCAAAAGGGAAAATTAAAGCAAAGCCAGTCATACATTCCTGCATTCTTTAAAGAGAGAGGCGAGCGTGTTGAAACTGTTTCCATGGTGTGTGACTTTGTCTGAAATGATTAGCCACACCGAAGGCCCTGGTGACATGTGTAGTCCACAGAAAAACAATGAGTCGCTGACAGACATTTTCCACAACAGAGCAACCGTGTCATGTGTGCAGTCATCGCCGAGCAGCGCTGAGAGCTTTCAGAAAGGAGAGCGATCGCAGCATTTTCACCCCGGGTGTTCATTTTAATCTCATTTGAATCTCAGATATCAATCAGTATTAAGTCAGTTCAAATCGTCTGTAGAAGTGACACTAAGCTGAAAAAAAAGATATTTACTGTTGTGCAGACACTGGCTGTAATTACTGGATGTGAAAGATGGCCATTCCTAAATGAGTTATTACTTGTTTTGGGTGTTTGGTCCTGCTAAGTTGAGAGTGAACTCAGGTCAACCCCGGCGATGGCGCAAGCAGAGCGCATAATGAAAGACTTGCAGCTCCTTTACACCCTGCAGCTATTTTAGAGTCGCGAGTTGGTCAAAAACACAGCAAGAAACCATAGCAACCGCAGGAAAATCCCAGGGATGTCAGCGGCAGACGCTCGCACCGGCTCACACGCGCACACACAGTCTCAGAATTCAAATCACATCAAAACTCACCCTGATAAACACCCACCAGTCTGAACAACAACAAGCCTGAGAAGCGTGAGCGTATATATGTGTGTGTGGAGGAAACACACAGGCGGGTTAAAAATAGCTTCCCATCTCTCGCTTTCAATTCGTTACTCTCTTTTCTCGCTCAGGGTGTCTCACTTTTGTCATGATAAGCCAATGGTAAAAAAAACAACAAATAAGTTAATGTTCCCAGACGGAAAATGTCACCCACTAAAGTGCACCTAAATGTGAGACCTGACCAGATGATTCAGTGCGGAGGGAATAATGAGAAATTAGTTAAGAACTGTTGCACAAGGGGAAATTTTAAAGTGGGAACTTTTGTTGTTCTATATCTATAGGTGTGACACAATGAGCTGATGACACATCTTGGAGAAAATAGTTGAAAATGTGATCATTTTGACAACCATAAGTGTAAAACGAATGTGGAGCTCCTCCCGTCCCGTCCGCAGGTCTGTCTCTTTGGTCTGAGCCAAAGCAGCAACTTTGTCAGCTTGTTTGGACTCAGGAAGCCCAATTAGGCTACAAGTGAAGCAGCACTTGTAAACAAAGTCTCTTAGACTCACAGGTCGCATGTTTACAGCTCGGTTTGAGCAACCTGTCATCCAGCAGGGAGATGTTTGAACAAATACAATTGCAGCCTTTGGTAAACGAGCAGAGCCTGTTGGCTCCGGGCCGTCCTGAGCCCGCCTCGTTCTGGGCTTCAAACTGCTAAAAGCTTTTGTATTTTTCTACATATTTTAAATAAAGCATACTAAATGTCAATTTTTTTAAATGTAGACATGAAAAATATAGACTTAAAGGGAGGAGAGACGTGTTTTCTTAGGCTTCAGTCTGAGATATGACTCTCAGGTTTGTCTGTAATTCAGATCCAATAAAGATGATTCATAATTTTCACACTGGCCGAGATAAGATAAAGAAAGATAAACTTGCAGGGAAATCGTTCTGCTCGTGGAGCCATCAGATGGCAGCAGCAACAAACTGAAGTTAAGGTTAAAATCATTGTAGCTCTAAGATTCTACAGCAGGGCTATTCAACTACATGGTCCGGGGGCCACAGTTACTGCAGGCCAGCATCTGAGGGGCCGAACATCCAGCAGTTAAAGTGCCTGTGACATGCATATACTTCAAATACAAAAAGCCAAAGAAAACATTTTTATATGTAAGGAACTTGGCATAAAACACACATTTTTGCTCATTTTGTCTCATAACTGGCATATTTTCTTTTGGAATTGGCTCAGCCAAAGTGAAACAGGAAGTGACATCAAAGGGGAACTCTAAGAAAGTGAACTCTCTGTCCTTTGTTTATTAAACCATTATTCAACTCTGACTCTTGTTTGATAGTGACTCAAAATAATTTAAAGAAACATCAAATTCTTCTCTACAGTCTCTGTTGTTACAGTAGCTATTATAGTAACACTGTTCACACGCAGAAATTCCCCTTTTACATCACTTCCTGTGACTTCACATGCAAATATTTCAACAACTGTTCATCTCAGCAGTGTGAAATTTGTTTTGTAATATCTCATTAATGTTGTCTTTTTCAAAAATGCATTCATATTTGTTACAAACATTTGATGTCACAGGCACTTTAAAGTCATTATGTGATTAAACCAAGTATTACAAAGATCTGTTACCTTTGTAATAGTTTACTTTGCTGCATTTAATCATGAATACAACATACAGAATCCTAGGTAATAAACAAAACAATATCAAAAACAAAAAAGACACATTATGCCTCCTATTTAACACAAATATTTTGACATCTCTGACTTTTTAACCCAATTGTATTTTCCCTTTCATAGTTTTATCTTCAACTGCTTGTAGTTTTAACTGTCTTGGATGTTCATAGAAATGTTTTTACCAGCTTGTAGCCAATATTCTGATGATTCTGTAGATACCACACGTCTAACTTAAAGAAATTATATTAACTAAAGCTGGGGGTTTGAGCTTAAGAGATGAAGGAACCAATTGGCGGGCCAAACTTTGGTCACCTACGGGTTGGATATGGCCCGCAGGCCGCCAGTTGAATAGCCCTGTTCTACACTGTAAACACTTCATCCAGCCCCTGTTAGGAGAACCGAACACATCTGTGTTTGCTCTCTGTCGCTGATGAATGATGAACTTGGGTTTTCTTCGGAGGGGTGGGCTTTCAGTGAAAGCTTACACTTCTCCCCTCTCTCCCGTCCTCTGTGGGAATTCTAGAACGTGATTCGGAGAGAGAGACAGATGACTTTTTCCTCACAGGATATTCAGTTCTAAGTCGAGCTGCCGGGCCCAAGCTTTGACCTCCTGACCCCTCTTGACTCCTGACCCGACCGGGGTTTAGGCTCACATCTCCACCGTTTCCTAATCGCCCCAAAGCTTTTAGTGTCCTTTCAAGCTCTGCTCCGGCCTCTTTTCTTTCAAACTCCTCCATCACAGGTGTCACGTTTTCCCCTCTTTTTATTTATGTTTGATGTTGGTTTCTTTTAACTATCTGTGTAGTTTTAAATCTGTCTGTGTAAAGCTTAAAAAAAGTGATTTATGGCAAATGAAGCTGTTAAAAATGGAATTCGTTAAATTCCCATCAAGCGTTTAGGAAGACAAATTCAAATTTTTGGTATATTGTTTGTGAAATGTGAGTGAAATAAAATAATGATTCAAACTAAATGGAAAAATACAATCAAAGATGATCCTCACTCAAAAAACAGATTGTTGTATTTACTTAACCAAGTTATGTCAAGTGGTTCCGCTAAATTAACTGAGTTGAGTAAAATCTAAAGCACCTTGCACAATTACATTGAAATAAATAGTAAAAGTTACATTGGACTTACTCAACACAGTTAAGTGGAACCACTTGACATAACTGAGTTAAGTAAATCCAACAATCTGTTTTTTGAGTGCTCTAAATACCTTTTTGAAGCAAGTAAAACAATACTTTGTGTGTTTTCTCAATATTTTAATATATCAAACACATTTTCTTTGCGTTTTTCTAGATTTTCTAAGTTATCAAAAATACTTTTACTCAAAATTTAGAAAAGAGAAAAGAGTTAATTTCACCATCAGAAGTCCAGATATTCTCACTAAACACAAATATAAACAAGCACTCAGATAACTTTTGTCTCTTGTTATATTTTTTCTTCTCACACTTCCTCTCAGTCTAACTGGAACCTATTAGCTGATGAATGGTTGTTTGTGTTTTTTCTGAGCTCTACAGCGCCACCCCTGGCCTTTATGGCCAAAGTGGGCGATAACAAAACACACACTGTGATTAGAGAAATAATTAGCCAATCATCCTCTAACCTGTGAGCCGAACCTGAGGTCAGGGGGGCACCAAATGTGCTGCTTCCCAGGTGCTTTCCCATAAAGACACCGAGTGGGCCCAGCTGCAGGGCAGAGGCAGAATAAAGTTTTTTTTTTTTTTTTTTTTTTTTCGTTATGTCATCTTCACATGGCTGAAGGGACGTGTGTGTGAGAACTTGTGTTTAAATTCCTGCAGGGCACCAGCACACTGACTTTGTCCAGAGGGGTTTCGGTGGAAGTCAACACTTCCTGCTTCCTGTGGCAGGAGGAAGTGCTACTGTTGATGTCCCCTTATCGCTGGATACACAGGCGGACTGGAGGGAGGAAAGCAGGGAAGAGGAAGAGGAGCTGGAGGACGGCGGAGCAGGCCGGACAAAGGCAGAAGACTTCAGAGGCGATTAAAGTGGACTATCCGCAGGGGGATTTGTTTGTTTTCGGGCAGAAAATGTTCGGCCGCGAGCCAAAACCTCTGATTAACAGAACATGTGTTAAATGTCTCCAATACAGGCTCATTGTTTACTTGCTCGCATTATTGATTCTATTTTGGTGATTTGATCTCTTTAGCTGCTTTCAGCTGAAACCATCAGTTAGCATCGCACCTCTGAAACGACATCAGCCACCCAACGAGAAAACACGTTATGATCCCGAAGCTTAAAGCGGACTGGCTCCATCCGGTGAAGGGAGGTGTTTGCACGCATGATCGGCTGCAGGTAAGAAGGGAAGAAAAGCAGGAAGAAAATAAACGAGAGGAACGACAAATGCAAGAAGTTGGATGAATTCTGCGAACAAAATGTAACCCTGCGTGTTTATTGTGAAGGATCAGAGGAGAGTAAACGAGAAAGGCAGAGGCGGGGGGGTGGAGGGGGGGCAGTGTTTGGGATCAGGGTGGGGAAGCTTTTGGCACTTGGGATTGTCCCAGATGGACACAAATGTCTCCCTCCCTTTATAAACAGTCTCTGGCTTTTTTTTTCCCCTGTAAAGCTATTCGGTCCAAAGTGGGACACTCAGCAGAAACTATGAACAAAATGTCATTTTGACACAATTTATTCTGACCCCCCTCCCTCAGCACATGCCCCCCCTCCTCCTCAATCGCTGCCATTTCCAAAGTCAACACACCACTAAACGCTGGGCTGACTCACTTCCACTGTGGGTGGCTCTGTTTCCAATTTTCTCACCACCTCAGTCTCCCCAGCACCTTGGAGGAAACGAGAAAACTTTTTTTTGTCCAGAAAACAGCTGCAAAAAAAAAAAAAAGAAAGAAAGAAACATGCAGAAGTGACAACCCCCCAAAACTTTTTTTTTTTGTTTGTTTGTTTTGCCACAGTTTTAAAAAGGGACATGCAGAAAAGAAAAAAAAAAAAAACTCAGGGCCAAACCAAGCCCATTCTTTTGTGACTCTGAAATGGTTATCACTGTTTTCCTTCCTTTCTTTCTCTTTGGGAGAGCGTGGGAGCGCCCTCAGTCCGCTGCACACAAACCACAGGGCTCAGAACAACAGGAGGAAGCCGGTAACTTGAGGAACTCAGGCCGGCCGAAGAAAAGAAGGAGAAGGAGAGGATGGAATGGAAGGCAAATCGGGGACACCAGAAACCTCCTTGTGACAAACCTGTTGCACACAGCTTTAATTCCTCTGACAAACGAAGTGAAGTCAGACAACTTTCCCAAATTAGAGCTCTGCCTTACCAGGTTGTGTCGTTCAGCAGCGAGGAGCGTGCTCCAAAGTCCCACCGGTCATGTTCAATCCACAAAGCTCAAACCCGTCCAGGCGCAGTATCACTTCCCTCTGTCCAAAGTGTTGAGAAAGTGAGGGGCCGCAACAAAAGGCAACGAGAGGAGGGAGAGGTTGAGGCACACACAGAGAGATTAACCCCTCTGAGCTGACTGGTGGACTCTCTTACTCCCTCCCTCACACACACACACACAAACAACACACACACATCCAGAGCTGTCGTATCACTGACTCCTTGTGTTTTCTCTCAAGAGGAGGAAGAGAAAGAAGAGCAAAGTGTGTGTGTGTGTGTGTGTGTGTGTGTGTTCATGGTCATGAATGTGTGTGTTGTACTGTTTCAAAGGTAGGAGGGGACTGGCTGGCATAAGTCCAAAATAAAAGCCAGCTTGGTAAAAAGAAGGGAAAAAAAAAACAAAGACAATAGCAGGAAACACTATATCAGAAAGTGGCGAAATACCAGCGCAGAAATAATGAACAGACAGTGGGAAACAATGGCATCCGCAGTGGAAAACAGAGCTGGAAGTCTGCTCCAAACAATGACAGTTAAAAACAACCAGGCTTATTTTTGTTGTCATTTACCACTGGTTGTAAAAATACTGATTCCAGAGAGACGGGATGGTTTAACAGGGATGATGGGGGGGAGTTAAAGGTCTAGCCTTCATTGAATAAGTGCACCCAGCACCCTTTTAGACTAAGATCTTCTGGTAGTTCTAGTCATTTCGATGATCTTTTAAAGCATCGAGGATGTTGTGAATGCGTCTCAGCTACAAACTAAATTTTAGCTTCTGAAGGCGGAGATAAAATACCTGTGGCAGCCATTTTGAATGAGACTGACTCCAAATGTTGATCCGTTTTGGATGATTTCGACTTTCAGAGATAAATAGCAGCAAATAATTACCAAGCTTTGTTTTTTGTTTTTAAAATCCAGTCAGAGGCTGTTGGGCTCTTCATGTTCCCAGTGGTTCACAGGTTGCATACCATGACCTGATTCCAGAAGGTATCATCAAAAAAACAAGACATCTTCAGGGGTTAGACAATGAAAGTGAAACACCTGGTTTTAGACCATACCATCCCTTTCAGACAGCTTCCTCTTACATCCACAGTTAATCCTGTTGGATGTGGTTGGTCCTTCTTGGTGGTGTGCTGACATTACCCTGGATACTGTGGCTCTTGATACATCACTTCACAGATGCGCCAGTTAAACGTGCACCAACAATTTGTCCTCTTTTGAACTCTGGTATGTCACCAATAATGTTGTGTTCATTGCAATATTTTGAGCCAAACTGTGCTCTTACCCTGATAATTGAACCTTCACACTCTGCTCTCACTGGTGCAATTAATGAAGATTGTCCACCAGGCTGGTCCAATTTAACCATGAAACCTCCCACACTAAAATGACAGGCGTTTCAGTTTCATTGTCTAACCCCTGTATCTTTAAAATAAGGATGGTGTCTGTAAAGAAAGTTATCACAAAGACCTGACAGGGAGTCAAACAGTGGATGGAAATAATAGAGATACTGTGCATAAAAACCTTAATGCGACAGAAGAACTACAGGGAATGTATGAGAATTATCACACCAATGTTTGTCTTCTTTTTCTTTTTTTATTAGTACCAACATATTAGTTTTCTTAGTCATATTAACTTGTTTTACTGTACGTTGTATTTGTTTTATCATGGCTCCTTGGCATCACTTTGTGATGTTTATCTTTGAAAGGTGCTCCACAAATAAAATTTACTTACTTACTAGTATTTTTTTTAATGTTTATGTTCCATCCCTGTTCATCTTTTATGTTGACAAAAAGGGGAAAGTAAAGAGTATAAAAAATAATGAAAATCCGGACTTCTTCAGCATGGCATGTTGTTTGGACCCATCACTTCTGTGTGCCATCACAAGCATGCAGACTCACATTCCCCCTGCAATCACTTGGATGTGACTCCCACACGTATCTCCCCTCCCGCCCACAGACACACACATTCTCTCCCAGCTCCGACCATAACCAGAGATAAGGGCAGCGCCACAACACAGCTCGCTCTCCAGGCCCTGACCGCACCGACTCACAATGGCCCTGTATTCTTAGCCTGCACTGATTACACTCACAAGGAGCTGTATTACACTCCGCTAATTCAATTTCCTCCCCTCTAGGTCAACTTGTGTGTGTGTGTGTGTGTGTGAGTGTGTGAGTGTGTGTGTGCATGAGGAGGATCTGATTAACCAGTTGTTGAAGAGAGCGGGCTGCTTTCTGAGAAATAATGGGGCAGTGTGTGCGTGTTTACAGTTTCTAACAATAAGTTGCATTAAAATATTTCTTCTGACAGAGGCGGACCCTCAGCATCAGCTGCTCGGGGTGGTCCCGAGTGAAGAATCAGTGCAGCTAAGTGACGGCCGATGTGCAGGTCACACCTTTGTCATTTTGCTCTCCAACTTAACAGATGAACAGAGAGTTTATCAGGGTGTGAGCGGTCCTAACGGACATGATGGACATTATCTGAAGAGCTGGGACCCCGTGAGCAAAGTGGGTTTCTGAAAGAGTCCAAATGGCACAGTTCACTTATCATCCCTTTGTAGATTATTATTTTTTTAACATACATTTCTTTTTCGTTTTAAATGGGGCAGATATAAGATTTATTCTTCTATTGGCTGCCTTTTATTTTATCGTGATTTGTATTTTTTTTATTGTATTAAAGTAGTGTTGTAGTCAAGACCACCTAACCCGAGACCAAGACAAGACCAAGACCAGAACCTAAAGCCAGAAAAACAGAAAACTAGTTCTGTTAAAGATGAAGTATTCTGAACACATGTAGCTAACTTAGTATGTAGAGCTCATATTGACAAAATCTGCGAGGGACGAGAAACTAAATTTGCCACAGAGACAGATTGCTAACGTTAGCTAATGTTAGCTAACATTAGCTAATGTTTGCTTTCTTCTGGATATTGTTTTACAAATATATCCTTTATGATTTTAGTAGCCGATAGCCGATTATTGAAGATTTTGCAGACAGAACTACTGCTCACTTTTTTGGAGTGCCGTGTGCGAGTGAACAAGGTGACATCGCTAACAAAAATACATGAGTCAGGTTTGGATTTGAATCAGTATGTTTTACATCGAATGAAACAAAGATGCTAACAAAGAAATTCAACGACATTCAGCCTATTTAGTGATATTTCCACAGTTGTGGTCTGACTGGTCTTGAAATAAAATCCAGAGACCGAGACAAGACCGAGTACAAATGTGGTCGAGTCCGAGACAAGGCCATCAAAAAGTGGTCTTGAGACCGGTTTTAAGACCAAGACTGATCTCAAGTACTACACTAGTTAACAGAATTTATTCTGTTTTTAAATAAATTAATAAAATGAATCATCTTTAAAGTTACCGGCATGACATCAAACTGCAAAAAGCTGCAAAAAAAGAATTTCAATTCTCAGCGTTAAAGAATTTATTATTGCCCTCGGCCAAAAGAGAAAGGCAGATAATGTTGTGATGATAGTGATATATTTTAAAGAAAAATGCAGATGTAATCCATTTACAACTGGTTATTGTTTGGAGGTAACACATTTCAAGATGGCTATCACAGCTAAATTAACAGATAAAAAAGATAAAAATGGCTCAAACTGTTTCACAGAAGTTGAGCTAAAATGTGTTGTGGCAGCTATTACCTCAGATAAACATACAATATACTTTAAACTGGACATTTTCTATTAATCTCAAGAAAAGCAACATTGTATCTAATAGTATGTTTTTATATTTGAAGCATTAACATTAAAGTAGCATTATTTAAAACTGATCATCATGAAGGTTACATGTTTCTCTTACAGCCACAGAAAATTAAAACGTTTTATGTTTATTTTATTTTTTATTTTTTTAGCAGCAGTTTCAATCATTTTGTCTTTTTATCCCAGGTTTTCTAAACGGAGAGGCCTCTCAAAATAGGTCACAGGCCTGTTTCTGGTATGAGTCTCAACAAAACCCAGGCCAGCGCTACGTCATCCTGGGTCCCATTCGAAAAGACAAGGACGCGATGATTCCACGAGGAGTCTTTGCTTCTAATTAAAGCGAGAGGTCACTTCTGCCAAGTCCTCCGCTGATTGTGTGTGGCGCTGCCTGATGCAGTGGCTGGCCCTCTGCAGGTTGTTTATCACACTTGTTCAACACATCTGAGTCTCATTTAGGACAAATAAAACAAAGCTGTGCATCACTGTCAGATGCATGGCAAACACGAGGAGTGTGTGTGGCCTGGTTTTTCCTACTACGTGGGGACAATTTCCCAGAAAAAGCAGCCTTGTGGGGACCGAACGTGCATCGTGGGGACCACGCGGGTCCAAATGCAAGTTATGGGTGGGGGGGTTAGGTGTAGAACCATAGTGTGAATTGAGTTTAGGTTAGTTTTAGAGTCAGGTAGGTATGTGAAGTTAATTTTAGGGTAAATGGTCAGGATATAAAAGTTCCAAAAAATGATTGGAAGTCAATGCACGGTCCCCACAGGGATATACAAACCAGACCTGTGTGTGTGTGTTGGAACAAGAACAAGAGTGAGTGGGCCTGTGTCCAACAGCATAGAAAGTGTTTGTCATTAAAAATGGCTGAATAAAAGGGTGAGGTTGATGTCTGGACCACAGAACTCAAAACCTGTAGTTTCTGTTACTGAAATCATGTCACTTAATTCAACTTTGCTTTTTATTATTCCTGGGATTTCAACTGGCGTTTTTTAACCTCTGCGCAGCTGCAAACCAGTGTGGTATAAAGTACCCTCAAAGTGATACGTGAGTAAAAGTCTGTCAGTATCTGACATTGTATGTACTAATGTATTAAAATTAAAAGTACTGAGTAGAAGTGAGCAGTTAGAACTTAGAAAATTACATTTATTGGGAGGTCACCTCCCCAAAGCAACATTTTTCTGAAAAATGTTGAATGCTACATTCAACCTAAAGAAGTATATAAAGTCATTGTCTCTTGCTACTTCGGGGCAAACCAAATCATTTATAAAGGACAGAGGAAATAGATCACTTGGCTCCTGTAACTGTCCTCAAGTTTAGTAATGTGATGTCTCTTAGTTTTGCGTCTCTTGTTTTGTATTTTGTATTTGTTGTATGTTTGTATGCTGCTGTCACTGTTCACTCTTGGAAAAGAGTTTTTTAATCTCAATGAGTTATTTTCCTGCTAAATAAAGGATATTACTACTATGTTTCAGGTGCTGTATATTTCTGCCACACTAATCTTCACACTGGATATGAGATGATATATTCTGCTGGAGTGTGATGTGATACATGTCATGTGTGATAAATTGTAAACCAACAGGGTGTCAAAATTGTATATATTTATGCTTCTCATCAAAACACAATTAAATTCACTCTATCCAGGAAGCATACTTTTTAACAGTAAGCAGGAATGGAAACAAGCCAAAACAAAATAGGAGTAACGACTTTCTACCTCTTACCTTTTTTTTTAATGTAAGGAATAGAAAGTACACATAATTGTGTGAAAACGTACACAGTAGAAGTGAAAAGTCTGGCTGAAAAATAATAATTATTTTATTCATAACTGTGTAGTACTTTGCCCAAGACAACGTTCCCTCAGGGGACAATATTTTCTATTCTAATAAATGTATAAAGATTTGTACTTTGTTACCTTACAGCTCTGCCACAAACTGAATTTAAAAGCTTATAATGCAAATTCTTCGCTGCCTTTCACGCCAGACGCTCAAACTCAAAGCTAAAGAAAATCCTGCAGTATGCATTAGTGCTCAAAGCATGTCCAGAGGATGACTCTCAGCTACTACCATATCAAACTTGAGCTCAATATTTGCAGTTCTGACAGAGTTATAGCTATTTATGTGTTGACATAAAAGAATTAGCTGCAGCAGCCATCTTGAATTAGATTAACTCTAAAATGTAATGAGTTGTAAATGTACAACAAATGATTATGCTTTGAAAGATTTTATTAAAATTCAAGCAGTAGTTTATGAGATATTTTGCTAACAGACAAACAACGTTGAGGCCAACAATAAATGCTAGAGTTTTAAGCATTATGTTGTGCTCAGAGCATCTGTCCGGCACAACCCTCCACTACTACAACACTTTAGTTCAATATCTTTCAGACTGAATTATTCATCTAGTGGATAATAAGATATTTTGCTAACACTACAGACAAAAGCAGCAGCAGGCGATAAAAAAGGCAAATATTTGTTGTAACCACACACAAACGGTAACACACCATTTTTTATTATTTTGTTATTTACCTATATCCTGCACACTCCGCCTGCCTCCCACACACATTCATGGAGAGTTGACTCCAGATGTGGGTGTGATGCTCGTGCAGCACGAGTGCGCTGTGTGTGTGTGTGTGTGTGTGTGTGTGTGTGTGTGTTTTCACCTCATTTCATTTGTTTTGGTTACCGGCCTCATCTGTTGAGCCTCAATAAAGAGTCACGCTGTCGCAGGAAGAAACAGCAAACTGCAGCCTGAGCGAAACAAAAAGAGCAGCGCCGGTCTTCATACAGCCCAGTAAATACTTTACATGGTTTCCTCTGTTTGTCACCAGAATACAGGACGACTGGTGCTTCACGCTCATGTTAACGTGAAAAGGTACTGAAAAGAACAGACTTTATAACCGACAGCAGCTAGGAAGTTTGTTTCAGCAAGTTTTTTGTTGCACATTTGGAAAACAGTTTCAGCTGAGCAACATGTTGGTGTATGATCTGTCAAATGGATGAGAAGTCATGCAAATCACTAATTAATAAAAAAAAATCTGAGACATTCAGATTTCCTATTGCAGAGGTTTGGGTTGCATCATCCGTGCCTACGTACAGTTTTTCTTTCTTTTTTTTAAATAAAATAAGCTTCTGATCACTTATAAAAAGGTAAAGCACATTAGGTTCTATTTAGATTAAATCAAAGCTGCACTGATTACCATTTTATTACTAATACTATATCACAAATTAATGTTGTGGTTTCATACTGGTAAAATGTTTCTCTATAAACAGATGATGTTTCGTTTCTCAGTGTAAATATGACTGATCACTCCAGCTGGGTGAAGACATAAACTCAACTCACATTTAAGCTGTTTTTGTGTGAATGAGAAACTCTATATTCATTTTGCAGAAATTCAATGAGGTTAAACTAAGTTAAATAAATAAGTGTTGATCGTTTACTGTTTGTATAGGAGCAAATATCACAACTATAAGATGACTTAGCTGCATAGCTTTACCAAACAAGCAGCTGTTTACATCAAATGCATGGACAGAGTGTTCTTGTAGCAACATGACTCAGTGGGTCATTTTTAAAGCCTATTCTGATCTGAAACCTATTTTTACCTCATCTGGAGGTGGTTCTGTTACTTTAGTCCAGTGATCCAATCAGGTTAAAATAGATAAATAAATAAATAAATAAATAAATAAATAAATAAATAAATAAATAAATAAATAAACAAACAAACATATGCCCGTATGACACAGCAAACGTCACTAATTTATCAGTCTCAAGAATCACACCCAGTTGCAAACAAATCGGGCAGCCAAGTTAGAACTGTGTTCCAAATGCTTCACTCAAATCCAGTGGTGCCCACGTAGAATCACAACAGTTTGGAACAAGTTGATGATCCAATTACCGGTAACGAATTCCTTTATGAGTCATTGTCTTACAGTGTAAAATTTTACCAAATTGAGGGGATAAAACATTTGTAAAGGTGAAAACTTGGTGAAAAATATCTGATAAAATAACACTAATGAAGGGAAACGAGTTCAACTAAGAAGTTTAGACCAATAGGGAAGGGAAAGATACGGGATGGAATGAAATTGAGCAGTAAGATCCCAAAAGTTTATCGGACATTTGCCACTAATTATAATGGCCAACTTGCGATAGTCAAATGTCCCATTCAAAACTCAAAGAACATTCATAATGTCAATGGGACATTTGGTTATCACAAATTCACCATTATAGTGTGTGTGAAATTCCCCAAAACTATATAATAGGACAAATGACACACATTATTATAGGAAACTTGGAATTGCCAAATGGCCCATTCAATATGTAGTGTTAAAGAACAATCAATTGGACATTTGGCAAACAGAGACTACACATTTTATTTGCCAAATGTCCCAAACTATATATTTGGACAAATAGCATACATTATCATAAGGAAACTTGGATTGCCAAATGTCCCATTTAAAATGGGATGGGATGGAAAGGGAAGGGAACGAAAGAAAAGAAAAGGAGTTAAGAGAAGGAAGGAGGGGATAAGATGGGGTCCAGACCACTGATCCCAGCAGCTGCTGCTGTTTTGCAGGTCAGCATTACATCAGTAGTTTATGGAAAAGGCTGAGAATCACTTCTCTACTTGACCTACTTAAAGAATGTTGGTGTTAGTTGATACTGAATACTCCCTGGCTTCCCAGCACTCACTCACTCACTTCCTACCAACACAAAGCAACACACATTGTTTTGTCATCTTGTTTTATTAGCCCTCGCTGAAAGACCACATCATTTAGGAAGCAGGGCTTTAAATTGTTTTTAATAACTGAAATTCTGCCTGAAAAACATCGACTGGGTGAATTCTTTAAATAACTAACCTCACTCATTAGTGGTTGGTGAGTGTTTGTAGTTCTAATATTTGTATAGTTTGACTCATGGCTGCTGAACTTTTAGTTTGATATTTGCCAATCAGTTGTGTTATTATCCCCGGTCAGTGGAAGGCGGTGCGATAATCTGTTTGTCCACATCTGTGTCTGAGTGTGTTGGTCTGTTAGCAACATATCGAATGAAGCAGTGGACGCATTTTAATGAAAGGAAGATATCAGCGTCCACAGCTTGTACAGCTGAGACCACCGTCCGTTTTACAGGCAGCTGTCTTTTTGGGAGGAATTATAGTTTGAACTTCTTATAAAAATGAGTGTCAAACCCAGAGGAGTCAGAACAGTTCAACCTAAAAACAGAGCTGCGCAGGAATTTAAAGGTCTGTTTGAATTTATAGCATGCATGTGTTGGGAAACTTTATAGTGAATGAATGTGGTGAGGGCTCGGTGTGTGTCGCACAGAGGTTAAGTGTTGTGGTTCTGGGCTCCCAGGCAGCGGCCTTCCAACATGGGTCACGTCGTTTTCTTCCTTGCAAACCACACTGGGCTCACACACACTTATATGAACACACACACACACACACACACACACACACACACATGCACACAGCTCATATGAGATCATCGAGAATGTAAAGCCTGTTGCAGTGAAAGTAAATGTTTGACTCAGTGCGACTTTATGAGTCTAAGGATGTGTTCAAATTCAAATCTAAAATAAGTCATCCATTTGTGTGCCGTATTTATTTCCTGATGACATCACCAAAGAGATACAAATCATACGTGCAAATTTAATTACGTTTAACATGGACAATATATTTTTACAAAGTGCAGTAGTGATGTGTGATACTGCTGATTACTTTACAGATTCTGATATGTAGTAAAACTCAGGCTGGTATCAGCGATATGGATCTTTGTGCAAATACTGTACACCTAATGCGTCTGGTAAATCTGCAAAAAGTACCAAATTTCAAATCATTGTTTAGTAAAGACTATAAGATGTTTATTTATTTATTAATTTTAAACTACGAAGCATACTAAACAACCCAAAAAGTCTGAAGCTCCCATGTTGAATAGTTTTTGAGTTATAAGCATTTTTGTATGTCTAGAACAGAGGTGCCCAAAGTGGGGCCCGCGGGCCAAAATTGGCCCACTAAGCCATTTGATTTGGCCCACCGGCAGTTGTCCCAGTTACTAGATTGTAATTATGTTAAGATTAAATATAAAATAAAAGTAAC